>CAUYON010024443.1:0-14780 GCA_963573935.1 Arctocebus calabarensis | reverse complement strand
CTTAAGCGATTCTCTTGCCTCAGCCTCCCTAGTAGCTGGGACTACAGGCGCCCGCCACAGTGCCCGGCTATTTTTTTGTTTTGCAGTTCGGCCGAGGCCGGGCTTGAACCCGCCACCTTTGGTATATGGGGCCAGCGCTCTACTCGCTGAGCCACAGGAGACGCCCGATCCACTTGAGGTTAACAGCTCTTTGCCAGCCAGCTCAGACACAATACCCCACCTTCACCAGGTAAAGAGGAAAGACAAAAATCCTGTAAATCAAACTGAAACAAACAAGCAAAAACTCTTATGGGATAAAATTGGGGTAGGGGAATAATAGGGACAAAAACACTAGCAAAAATGAAATTCTAATTGTTGAAGAAGGCAAAAGTGGAAGATTGTATTTAAACTAGAATGGTGGGGAAAAAAAGAAAAGAAAAAAATGTCAAGGAAAAATATTGAAATTAAAAAAACAAAAACAAAACCCAAGAAACCAAACAGTATATATATCTTGTTAAGTATTGACAAGGCAATAGGTGATCTTCTGAGGTATGACATGTTAATCACAATGTTGATACAGCTCTACAAGATGGGGACCGGAGGCCTCTACTGATTACTCAGACCCCGCAAGCTTGGGAGCCCAAATGACTCCTCAGCCCACTCAAAAGACACTCCAAGCCATGAACCTTGGCCAAGCAGAAGCTTTCCAGGGAAAGTACTTATCCCTGGGATCTCTCCTCGCATGGCTGCCTGCTTATCCAGTGCACCAAATCCAATCTCCCTCTATGCCCCTGAGGGCCATGGCTGTCAATCTGCTAAACACTTGGATCTCCACACTTGCCCAGTGTCTCAATCCCCGCCTTTGGGCAGCTCAGTCACTAGATTACTCGCCCAAGGTCTCCCTGCTGATCCCAGCACTACAACACACAGGGACAGCACATAGCTGAATGATATTAGCTCCTTTCTGGCTCAGCAGCTCAGTCTGGGGCCCCAGACAACACCCGAAGTCATCCGCACACTGGCCAAAGATCACCTAAGGCCGTTCAAACAAGCGTCCAAGTCCAAAAAAACCAAAACAGCCCCCAGGTAAGTCTTTTCCTGCTTGCAATCTTGCTGTTGCTGTGGTTACAGCTGCAGGCAGCCTCCAAACGAACAAGTGCACCTACCAATTGCCAGTTTCCACCACTTCTGTCCTCCTTGTGGGGTCCAGAAGTCTCTCACTGACTTCCTGTATCACCAAAAGGAAGCCTCTGGGCGAAACCCACAGGCCACAGATGCCTGGGGTCTTCTCTCTCCACTCTAACTGTGCCCGGCTGCACAGAAGCTGCTACTTGGCCTCCATCTTCGAGATCTCAAAATTTTATGAAAGTTAACATATGCATTTTTCTTTCAGACTCTCAAAGGGATCAGTGACCAAAACAAACAAACAAAAATCTGTCTTAAGGGAACACAACAATTCCCAGATAAAGACTTTACTACAACTAGATTGAAGGTGTTGACATAACTAAAGAAAGAGAAGGAAGAGGTTCATTATCCTTGGCAGTAGAAGAAAATATGACATTCAGCTGTAAACTTTAACAGTCTCTGTTTAAGAGCCATACAGGAGAATTCTGAAGATGGGTTTACTTGAGAGAAAGTGAATCAGGTCTACTACACTTCTGTATTTCAGAGATATAGTGACATCAGACTCTACACCTTAAACATCTTTATTATCATTTGGCTCGTCAAATAGCTTGCCAACAAGGAAAGAATATGCAGGCTAGAGAATATAATGATCTGATCTCCTTAGTTGTGTGTCTACTTATAAACTACTAAATTGACATTCCAGGTAGAGTACAGTGGCGTCTTCATAGCTCACTGCAACCTCCAACTCCTGGGCTGAACATGATCCTCCTGCCTTAGGCTCCTGAGTACCTGAGACTATAGGTACATGTCAGCCACGCCTCACAAAGTTCTCTACTTTCAGTAGAGATGGGGTTTCACTCTTGCTTAGGCTGGTCTGGAACTCCTGAGTTCAGGCAATCCTCTCACCTCAATATCCCAGAGTGCTATGATTACAGGCATGAGCTACTACACCTGGTCATATTCTAATTTAAAATCTTACATGTTTTTGGCATCTATCACTTAAAAAAAAAAATCCAGTAAATGTTTTGACAAATCAGGGCTTTGAACCTAAGATTATGAGGGAAAGTCAAAGGAAAGGAAAACATATGTTAGTGGATCTGAGAAGCAGCCCTGATCTTTGGACCAAGTCATATGCGGCTTGTGATGGTAAAAGCAAAAGAACCTTCAGAAAGGAGGTTTGAAGGAAGTAAGAACAGAGGAGGGATGGCTTACTTTTGGAAGGTAGCCAAGAGAAGGAGAATTATTAAAGTTTCTCAGGGCTCAGTCTAGTGCAGGAAAAAGAAGAGAGATATCTCAGCAGAGCTTTCAGTGCCTACCATGACATGGGAGCAGTTAGTCATCCCTGGGCCCCTCAGAGGAACATGAAAGTAGCTAGGAGAAAGCTTATGGTCGGGATGAAAAGAGGGTGGCGCCTGTGGCTCAGAGGAGTAGGGCACTGGCCCCATATGTCGGAGGTGGTGGGTTCAAACCCAGCCTCAGCCAAAAAAACTGGAAAAAAAAAAAAAAAAGATAATGATGAAAATGCAGCAGTGACCTGTGTTGGTCAGATACTAGATGGGATTATAAAAGAAAGATGCAGGGTGGCACCTGTGGCTCATTGAGTAGGGCACCGGCCCCATATACCGAAGATAGCGGGTTCAAGCCCGGCCTCGGCGGAACTGCAAGACAGAAAAATAGCTGGGCATTGTAGTGGGCCCCCATAGTCCCAGCTACTTGGGAGGCTGAGGCAAGAGTATCTCCTAAGCGCGGGAGTTAGAGGTTGCTGTGAGCTATGTGACGCCACGGCACTCTACTGAGGGCGATAACATGAGACTCCGTTTCTACAAAAAAAATAAATAAATGCGCCTGTGGCTCAGCGAGTAGGGCGCCGACCCCATATACTGAAGGCTGCGGGTTCAAACCCGGCCCCAGCCGAACTGCATCAAAAATTAGCCGGGCGCTGTGGCGGGCGCCTGTAGTCCCAGCTACTTGGGAGGCTGAGGCAAGAAAATCGCTTGAGCCCAAGAGCTGGAACCGAGTGCGATAGAGTGAGACTCTGTCTCCACAAAAAAAAAAAAGGAAGATGCAGAATAAAGATGTTTCCAGCCCATGTACCACATTAGCTTAGTCTCTTCCAACAACTCCTACCCTTCAGTCACTTAGGCACAAACTTGCCAAAATGAATGCTCAAAATTAAAATAAAGTTCAATTCAAAAAAATAAAATTATATTTTGTGAATGAACAACTATGTTTTTGAACAGGCTGAAGATAAACCACTACTGTCCCCAAGGAACCTTCAAGAAGAAACAAGAGCTAAAGGGAATAAAGGAAGCAGTTGCCTAACACCTTGCTGCCTAGGAAAACTGTGCAATAATGACAGTCTATGCATCATGTCAACATATTATCCAAACTTCTCAGTTTTAGTCTAAAAATCCAAAATAATCATCAATTTCAAATACCTTTTAAAACTTCTGTAATACTGAATTTTGTTTTTTTTTCAACTTTACTATAATGCTGTTGATAGCTTAAACCCATTTAAGCACATTATAGGATTCTGAGAACTTACAGAATGTCCATTCTGAATGAGACTGCCAGATACCAAATAGGTGACGTGCAGGTGGGCTCCTGAATTTTCCTTTCGCTTCCTTTCAACATAATCATACAGCATCCTGGTCCAAAGAAAAGAAGGCACAACAAATAAGTGATCAGTAGAGTTTTTACCACATCAACTCTTAATTCATGAAAAGAATTCTATAACTATCTTGAAAGTTAGATATATGAAATCTGATAGTCCATCAAATTTTCTGAACAGCAGCGTATCTGCTTGGTCTATGCAGCGTTTAAAAAAAGGGTGGACTATAGATGGAACATGGGGATTAGAGTCAACTTGTATTGTGCTGGCACAGTCAGTAACTTAAATAAAAATAAATCTAGGGTGGCGCCTGTGGCTCAGTGAGTAGGGCACCAGCCACATGTACCAAGGGTGGTGGGTTCAAACCCAGCTCTGGCCAAAATGCAACAAAAAAATAGCCAGGCGTTGTGGTGGGCACCTGTAGTCCCAGCTGCTAGGAAGGCTGAGGTAAGAGAATCACCTAAGCCCAGGAGTTGAAGGTTGCTGTGAGCTATGACGCCATGACACTTTACCTAGGGCAACAAAGTGAGACTCTATCTCTTAAAAAAAGAAAAAAAAAATCTAATAAATGGACAAGAGATACTGAACCTGCATTAAAACAACAATGATATATAATGGATTGAAGGTAAATCAAGAAGTTTAACTGGGGCTCGGCGCCTGTGGCTCAGCGGGCTAAGGCGCCAGCCATGTACACCTGAGCTGGCAGGTTCGAATCCAGCCCGGGCCCGCCAAACAACAATGACGCCTACAACCAAAAAATGGCCAGGCGTTGTGGCGGGCGCCTGTAGTCCCAGGTGTGGGAGGCGGAGGCAGGAGACTCACTTGAGCCCAGGAATTAGAGGTTGCTGTGAGCTGTGATGCCGCAGCAATTTATCCAGGGTGACAGCTTGAGGCTCTGTCTCAAAAAAAAAAAGAAGTTTAACTGGAAAAAAAAAAAGTTTAACTGGGTGTGGTGGCTTACACATATAATTCCAGCAACTCAGGAGGCTGTGGTGGGAAAATCACTTGAGCCCTGGAGTCCAAGATCAGACAGGGTAATATAGCCCCAACCTCTAAAAATTGAAAAAAGAAAAAAAAGAAAGAAGAGCCAGGCCTGGTGGGTATAGTCCCAGCTACTTGGGAGAATGAAGCAGGAGGACTACTAGAATCCAGGAGTTCGAAGTTGTGTGAGGTAGGCTTACACTGTGGCACTGTAGCCTGGTTAGCAAGCAGAGTAACACTTTGTCTCAAAAAAAAAAATAATAATAATAATAATCATAATCATAATAAATATTTGGTTTAGCAACAAAAAGAGATATCATTTCTGTCTCTTATTTTAAGAAACATTTACTGAGTTTATATCATACTTCTGCCAAGGACAGCCAGAAACTCAAAAATCCTCAAGAGAAACTCAACCTATACTGTTGATCATTCTCTTGTTGAAGTGTTCCCTCTCTTGGCTTCCATGAATCCATGCCCCACTGAGTGTACTGCTACTTTTCCACGGAAGAATAGCCTCTGTTTCATTTCCTGCAGAGACCTCTCTACCTCCTCCCTTTCCACAACTGCTGTGTGGAAACTGAACTGAACTGTGTTCAGTCTTCAGCTATCTTTTCACTCTGTGTATTAGAATGTCCAACTATCTCGTCTGCCTAGATCTGAGGGGTTTTGTAGGATGTGAGGCTTACAAGTGCCCAAACTGACCATCCTGGGCAAACCAGGATGGTTGGTCACCTTACTACTATTCTCCTCAGTCTATTTCATTCACACTTATGGCTTCATCTATCCCTGACAACATCATCCTCTGCTCAAACTATCCAAGGCAGATATTCAGGCGTGTTTATCCTTCACTTCTCCTTATCCAATGAGTTGCCAAGTCTTGTCAGCTTTCTGTCCCAAGGAATTCTTTTTTTGTTTTTCTCTCTTTTAACTCAGGGTCTTGCTCTGAGGCCAAGACTGGAGTGTAGTGGCTTGATCATAGTTCACTGCAACCTTGAATTCCTGGGCTCAAGCAACCCTCCTGCCTCAGCCTCCCAAGTAGCTAGGAATATGGGCAAATCAGTGTGTCTGGCAAATTTTTCTTATTTTTTTGTAAAGATGAGGTCTTGCTTTTGCTCACTATTGCTCAGGCTGGTGTCCAACTCATGGTCTCAGCAATCCTTCCACTCTGGCTTCCCAAAGTGCTAGGATTACAGGTGTGAGCCACTACACCTGATATCGTTCAAGGAATTCTTGACTCCATGCCCTCCAAATCTCTTGACTAGATTATTTCAATTCCAAGTGTCAATTCCTCATCTACCTTCCTTATCCATGATGCTGCCACAGTGAAAATTAAAAAATGCAAATAAAGTCATTCAGCCAACAAAACTTACATTGAGTGGCTACTTTATGTTCTATACTTTGGGGATAGAGCAGTGAAAAAAGCAGTAGAAGGTTCTATCTTTTTAGAGCTTACATTCTACAAGAGAGAGAGACAAATAAATAATATATAATCTCAGATGGTAGAAGGTCTATGGAAAAAATAAAGGAAGGTAAAGAGCACGAAGAGTCTTGTTATTGTATATAAGGGATTAGGGAAGGCCTTATTAGCAAAGCCCTGCGTAAAGTGAGGGAACCACCAATGTGGATATCTTGGGGAAGAATATTCCAAGCAAAGAGAACAGCAAATGTGATTCTGAGGCAAGAATGTTAAAAAAGTCCAAGGAACCAAAAGGAGGCCAGTATACTGTAGTAAAATAGGAGAATAGTACGAAGGAGAGAGAACTCAGAGACAGTGGCTTTGTAGATTCTGCAAGGAAGCCATCAGAAAGGACAGAAGTAACGTGATCTCACTTTTTAGAAGGATCTGTAAGTGCTGTGTGGAAAGGATACTGTAGGGGGTGCACAGAGAGAAGCAAGGAAACCAGTTAGGTTACCGCAATAATCTAACCTAGAGATGGTGCTGGCTCAGGCTAAAGTAAAGTAGTAAGCAGAGGATGAATTCTGAGTGTGTTTTAAAGGGAGAATCAATAGGACTTGATACACTATTTGAGGTCTGAGGGAAAGAAGAGTTATGGATGATTAGACTGAGCAACACAAAGAATGAAGCTGTTGTTCACTGGGGGGAAAAGCAGGAGAAGTAGGTGTTTGGTATGGGGGAATCAGGAGCTAGGTCTTGGGACATGTTAAATTTGTGGTGCCTATTAGTCATTGTTGATATTGCACATGTAGTTGGCTCTTCTTTTCTGGAGTATTATTTCTTGTTCCAAAGTTTTCAGGAGCACTCCATTCCCTGAGGATCAATCTCAAATCCTTAACAACATGCAAGACCCTTCTTGTTCTGGGTTTTGTACCTCTGACCATTTCCCTCACACACCATTTTCACTTTATGAAACATTCTACCACTCCCCTTGTTCCTTTTTATATGTCCCTCCTTCTGCCCGGAATGCTCTCCTTAGGCTTCATTCTAAGACAGCTACTCAATTATCACCTCCTATGTGGAGCCTTCCCTAACACCACCAGACCAGCAGGGTACTACTACCTTCTAAATTCTAACAAAACCTATCCCATATCTATTATTATGGCACCTATCACACTGTAGTCTAACTACTTAGTTTATCTTCCATCCTCCTTAAACAATAAGCTCCTTGAGGACAAAAATGTGCTCCATTCAGCATTTCTGTTGTTTCCTCTATCTTACTCTCTAGTGTTTCCTCCACTGCAACAATATGTTAGAACAGATAAGGTAACACAGATACATTAACATTTTGGATTATTTATGCTAGTTTGGATCACAGGAGACACGATAGGCAGATACCATGCCCAACATGCTCTTGACATTGCTGGTCAAATGCAGTGACTTTTATCTACAACTCATGGTCTTACCTGCATCATCACAGTCATTGCCCTCTATACATTTGTCTCCATACATTAATCCCTGTTCTCTCTTATATTAACAAAATATTCAAAGCAAACTATTTTATTTTTTGTAAGACGTGGTCTTACCACATTGCTCAGGCTGGTCTCAAACTCCTTGCCTCAAGAGATCCTCCCACCTTAACCTCCCTAAGTGCTGGGATTACAGGTGTAAGCCAATGTGCCTGGACTGAAATCACCTTGTTTTAATCAATGAGGGCAGGGATTTTGTCTGTTAGGTTTACTGTTCTATGACAAAGCCTAAAACAATGCTGAAAATATAGGACAAACTAGGATGGAGAGAAATGAAAAAATAAATGCTAAAAATAAAATAAGAACTTAAAAAATTCTTCTTGAATGAACTCAAGCAAATCAGTAACAAGTATGCCAAGGGTGTAAATGTTTCTATTTACTATAGGTAAAGAAAAAAAGGTGCAAGAGAATCTCTGTTTTCTCATTTGTTAAGAAACAGTTCATAACACTCATCACAATATTATGGATTTGTTATATCTCATTATGTGAGATTTGTGAGATACCATAGTATTTAGCCAAGTGTAGTGGCTCATGTCTGTAATCCCTACATGCTGGGAGGCTCACTCCTCACATGAGCTGAGGAGTTCAAGACCAGCCGGGGAAAAAGTGACACCCCATCTCCAAAAAATACATTTTTAAAAACATTAGCCAACCAGCTCAGCGCCTACAGCACAGTGGTCATGGCACCAGCCATATACACCAAGGGTGGTGGGTTCGAACCCAACCTGGGCCAGCTTAACAACTGCAACCAAAAAATAGCTGGGCGTTGTGGCGGGTGCCTATAGTCCCAGCTACTTGGCTAGCGAATGGCTTAAGCCCAAGAGTTTGAGGTTGCTGTGAGCTGTAATGCCACGGCATTCTACCAAGGGTGACATAGTGAGACTATGTCTCAAAAAACAAAAACAAAGACAATTCTCAGAAATATGAAAATCTGAAGGAAACTGACCAATACTTGGAAGCATGCCACCTTCATAGACTTAGCCAGAATGAAGTGGAAATAAATGTTGAACAGGCCTATATCAAGTTCTGAATAAGCATCAACTACAAAAAAAAATCTCCATAAAAAGAAAAGTCCAGGGCTCGGTGCCTGTGGCTCAACGGGCTAAGGCGCTAGCCATGTACACCTGAGCTGGCGGGTTCAAATCCAACCCAGGCCCGCCAAACAACAATGGTGGCTGCAACCAAAAAATGGCCAAGTGTTGTGGCGGGCGCCTGTAGTCCCAGTTACTTGGGAGGTGGAGGCAAGAGACTCGCTTGAGCCCAGGAATTGGAGGTTGCTGTGAGCTGTCATGCCACAGCACTCTATCCAGGATGACAGCTTGAGGCTCTATCTCAAAAAAAAAGAAAAGCCTAGGACCAGATAGCTTCACATTAGGATTCTACCAACCTTTAAGGAGGAACTAATACCTATATTACTCAACCTTTTCCAAAATATAGAAAAAGACAGAATGCTACCCGGCCAATGAACAAATAAATAAAATAAAATAAAATAAAGGAAAATAAATAAAAAAGAAAAAAAGAAGAAGGAATACTACCCAATACATTCTATGAAGCAAACATCACCTTGATCCCCAAACCAGGAAAAGACCAAATAAGAAAATAAAATTATAGACCAATATCACTAATGAATATTGATGCAAAAATATTCAGCAAGACCCTAGCAAACTTGGCTCGGTGCCTGTGGCTCAACGGGCTGAAGCGCCAGCCACATACACCTTAGCTGGTGGGTTGGAATCCAACCCGGACCCGCCAAGCAACAATGACGGCTGCAACCAAAAACTGGCCGGGCATTGTGGTGGGCGCCTGTAGTCCCAGCTACTTGGGAGGTGGAGGCAGGAGACTCGCTTGAGCCCAGAAATTGGAGGTTGCTGTGAGGTATGATGCCACAGTACTCTATCCAGGGTGACAGCTTGAGGCTTTGTCTCAAAAAAAAAAAAGATCCTAGCAAACAGAATCCAACAACACATCAAACAAATTAAATTATACACCATGACCAAGTGGGTTTTATCCTAGGATCTCAAGGCTAGTTCAATATATGTAAATCTATAAATATAATTCAGCACATAAACAAATTAAAAAACAAAGACCATATGATTCTCTCAATTAATGCAGAAAAAGCTTTTGATAAAATCCAGCATCCTTTCATGATCAGAACACTTAAGAAAATTGGTATAGAAGGGACATTTCTTAAAGTGATAGAGGTCATCTACAGCAAACCCATAGCCAATATCGTATTGAATGGAGTTAAATTGAAATCATTTCCACTCAGATCAGGAACAGGCAAGGTTGCCAATTGTCTCCACTGCTTTTTAACATTGTAATGGAAGTCTTAGCCTTCGCAATTAGGGAAGAAAAGGCAATCAAGCGTATCCATATAGGGTCAGAAGAGATCAAACTTTCACTCTTCTCAGATGATATGAGTGTATATCTGTAAAACACTAGGGATTCTGCTACAAACTCTTAGAAATGATCAAAGAATACGGAAGTGACTCAGGTTACAAAACCAACACTCATAAATCTGTAGCCTCCATACCAATAATAGTCATGCTGAAAAAAGAGTCAAGGACTATTCTGTTCACAGTAGTGCCAAAGAAGATGAAATATTTGGGAGTTTACCCAACAAAGGACATGAAAGATCTGTATAAACAGAACTATGAAACTCTAAGAAATAATTAAAGATGTTAACAAATGGAAAAACATAGCATGCTCATGGCTGGTAAGAATCAACATTGTTAAAATGTCCATACTACCCAAAGCAATATACAATTTTATTGGTTTTTTTGTTTTGTTTTGTTTTTTTGAGACAGAGTCTCAAGCTCTCACCCTGGATAGAATGCTGTGGCATCACAGCTCACAGCAACCTCCAAATCCTGGGCTCAAGCGAGTCTCCTGCCTCTGCCTCCCAAGTAGCAGGGACTATAGGCGCCCGCCACAACGCCCTGCCATTTTTTGGTTGCAGCCGTCATTGTTGTTTGGTGGGCCCGGGCTGGATTCGAACCTACCAGCTCAGGTGTACATGGCTGGCGCCTTATCCCATTGAGCCACAGGCGCCGAGCCAAAAGCAATATACAATTTTAATGCAAGCTCCACTATCATACTTTAAAGATCTCGAAAAAATAATACTTCATTTTATATGGAATCAGAAAAAACCTCGAATAGCCAAGACATTACTCAGAAATAAAAACAAAGCAGGAGGAATCACATTACCAGACCTCAGACTATACTATAAATCAATAGTGATCAAAACAGCACGCTACTGGCACAGAAACAGAGAGGTAGATGTATGGCACAGAATAGAGAACCAAGAGATGAACCTGGCTACTTATCGTTATTTGATCTTTGACAAGCCAATTAAAAACATTCAGTGGGAAAAGATTCCCTATTTAACAAATGGTGCTGGGTGAACTGGCTGGCGACCTGTAGAAGACTGAAACTGGACCTACACCTTTCACCATTAACTAAAGATAGACTCTTACTGGATTAAAGATTTAAACTTAAGACATGAAACTATAAAAAGACTACAAGTGCAGGGAAAACACTTGAAGAAATTGGCCTGGGCGAATATTTTATGAGGACCCCCAGGGCAATTGAAACAACATCAAAAATACATTACTGGGATCTGATCAGACTAAAAAGCTTCTGCATAGCCAAGAACACAGTAAATAAAGCAAGCAGATAGCTCTCAGAATGGGAGGTTTTTACAGGTTATGTCTCCGACAAAGGTTTAATAACCAGAATCCACAGAGAACTCAAACGCATTAGCAAGAAAAGAACAAGTGATCCCACCTCAGGGTGGGCAAGGGACTTGAAGAGAAACTTCTCTGAAGAAGACAGGCGCACAGTCTATAGGCATGTGAAAAAATGCTCATCATCCTTAATCATCAGAGAAATGCAAATCAAAACTACTTTGAGATATCATCTAACTCCAGTAACATTAGCCCACATCACAAAAAACCAAAACCAGAGATGTTGGCATGGTGTGGAGAAAAGAGAATACTTCTACATCGCTGGTGGGAATGCAAACTAATACATTCCTTTTGGAAAAATGTTTGGAGAAGACTCAGGGATCTAAAAATAGACCTGCTATTCGATCCTACAATTCCTCTACTAGGTATATATCCAGAAGATCAATTATAACAAAGATTATACCATTTGTACCAGAATGTTTATTGCAACCCAATTCATAATTGCTAAGTCATGGAAGAAGCCCAAGTGCCCATCGACCCATGAATGGATTAATAAATTGTGGTATATATACACAATGGAATATTTTGCAGCCTTAAAGAAGGATGGAGACTTCACCTCTTTCATGTTTACATGGATGGAGCTGGAACATATTCTTCTTAGCAAAGTATCTCAAGAATGGAAGAAAAAGTATCCAGTGTACTCAATTGTACTATGAAACCAATTTGAAAGCTATAACCCAATTATAGCCCAAGAAGGGGAAAGGAGAAAAGGAGGGGGAGGGGAGAGGGGAGGATGGGTGGAGGGAGGTGAGACTACATTTACAGTGCATCTTACAAGGGTACATGTGAAATTTTCTAAGTGTAGAATATAAATGTCTTAACACAATAACTAAGAAAATGCCATGAAGGCTATGTTAACCAGTCTGATGAAAATATTTAAAATTGTACATAAAACCAACACATTGTACCCTATGATTGCATTAATGTACACAGCTATGATTTAATAAAACAAAAATAAAAACATCAGCTGACCATGGTGGTGTGTGCCTACAATCCCAGCTTCTTGGGAGGCTGAGGCAGGAGGATCACTTACGCCTATGAATTTAAGGTTGCAGAGAGCTATGATGACGCTACTGCACTCTAGCCCAGGAATAGAGCGAGACCCTGTCTCAAAAAACAAAACAAAATACACACACAACCAAAATCAATTAAAAAAGCCCACAATGCTGAGTATTCATTCAGTATTTACTGACACTCATTATGTGCTAGGTACTGAAGATACAATAGCATATTATATTTGTCAAAGATGGCTGAGACACCATCTTCTATTCCATAATGTTCTTTTCCTTTTTTATTAAGTCATTTGTACATAGATCATACATACATTCATGCCATTATTCCATAATGTTCTACATTTTCCTATTTATGGATCCTCTCATTGAGAGTCCATTCCCATCCCTTGAACCTGGGAGGGTTACTGACTCACCTCTTGATTTCTGATGCTAGTAAGAAAAGGCAACTGGCTTCTATCTTGTGCTGAAGCACAAGCTTTTAGAGGCCTGAGCTGTTGCATAAGAAGTTAACTATCTGGAGACACTATAGTATGAGGAAGCCCATGCCATATAGCTAGATCACATTCAAGTACTCTGGCCAAGTGCCCCAGCTAAAGTCCCAGCTGATGGCCAGCATCCACTGCCAGAAATGTGCATAAAGATGCCTACTAATAACCAGGTTCCAGTCACTGAGACCTCCCTGGTGAGCTGCCAGACATCCTGCAACAAACATAAGCCAGTCCCATTGGGCCCTGTTCAGATTCCAGACCAAAAGAATCTGTACGTGTAATAAAACGATTGTTTCTAGCATTACATGGAGTGACTGTTACACAGCAATAGTAATTAGAACAGTTGACAGAACTTGACAAGTTTCCTGCTTTCGTGGAGATTATATTCTAATGAGAGAAAATGTCCTGATAGTAGTATTACAAAATGCTGAGATAACTGTATACCAACATGCAAAAGAATGAAGTTGGACCTTTTCCTTACACCATAGTCAAAAAATTAACTCCAAATGATTCCTAAAAGACACAGTCAACATTTATACATTTTAATTGCTTCATTTAAAAATCAGCTTGAACACCTAATCTGAAAAGCTTCAGGGTATTCTTATAAGAGTACTAAAGCACTTTTAATATTAACAAGCACATGATTTGTAGAAAACTTAAAAATAGTATAATTGGGCGGCACCTGTGGCTCAATGGAGTAGGGCACTGGCCCCATATACCAGAGGTGGCAAGTTCAAAGCCAGCCCCAGACTAAAAAAGAAGGTGATAATTAAAAATGATTTAAAAAAAACAAACCTCCAAATGGATCATAGAATTAAATGAAAGAGCCAAAACTACAAAACTCTTAAGTGTTTAAGAAAAAACACAGGAGTAAATCCTCCATAAGCTTGGATTAGGCAAAGCCTTCATAGATACTACATCAAAAGCATAAGTGATAAACCAAAAAGAAAACGAGGAGAAGATGTGGAGAAAAGGAACTACTTGTATATTATTGATGGGAATGTAAATTAATAAATCCATATGTAAATAGTAGGAAAGTTCCTCAAAATATTAAAAATAAAACTACCATAAAACCCAGCAATCCCACTATTAGGTATATATCTGGAGGAGATAAATTCAGGATTTCAAATAGACAAATGCATTCCCACATTTACTGCAGCACTATTTACAATAGCCACGATGTGGAATCAGCCTAAGTGTCTGTCACAGATGAATGAGTAATGAAAATGTAGTATGTATGCACAGTGGACTACTAGTCAGCCAAAATAAATTGAAATCCTGACATTTGTAACAACATGGATAAACTACGGGTAGTTTACGTTAAGTGAAATAAGCCAGGCACAGAAAGAGAAATACCACATGATCTCAATCATATGTGGAGAATAAAAAAGTTAATTTCATAGATGTAGAGAATAAAGTGGTGGTTATAAGCAGGTAGGAAGGATATAGGAGGGAGGTGGGAGTGGAGTGAAGAGATGTTGGTCAAAGAATATATAATTATAGTTAGATAGGAGGAATAAATCCAACAGATCTATTATACAACATGGTGACTACAGTTAATGATATGGTATATACAAGAAAAATGCAAAGATAGTGGATGTTAAGTATTCTCACCATGGGCTCAGCTTCTGTAGCTCAGTGGTTAGGGTGCTGGCCATATACACCGAGGTAGGCGGGTTTGAACTTGGCCTAGGCCAGCTTAACAACAATGAAAAACTGCAACAAAAAACAGTTGGGCGTTATGGTGGGCACCCATAGTCCCAGCTCCCAGCTTCTTGGGAGGCTGAGGCAGGAGAATCTCTTAAACCCAAGAGTTTGAGGTTGCTGTGAGCTGTGATGCCACAGCACTCTACTTAGGGTAACATAGTGAGACTCTGTCTCAAAAAAAAAAAGGTTCTCACCACAAAAATAA
>CAUYON010024442.1:0-18182 GCA_963573935.1 Arctocebus calabarensis | reverse complement strand
CAGCTCCATCCGTGTAAACACAAAAGAGGTAAAGTCTCCATCTTTCTTTAAGGCTGCATAGTATTCCATGGTATACATGCAAAAATGGGAAGCAGTTCTTTTATATTACTTTACTCTATAATTATATAATTGATTTATTTTACATTCCAAAAAGCTGCTTAGGGCCCAGCTCTGTGGCTGATGCTTATAATCTCAGCATTTTGAGGGGCCTGGAAGGGAGGCTTGCTTGGGGCTAGGAGTTTAAGACTAGCCTGGACAGTACAGTGAAATACTGTCTCTACAAAAACTAGTGATGGTGGCACATGGTGGCACATGTACCACTTAACTGGGGAGGCCGAGGCGGGAGGATTGCTTGAGGCTGGGAGTTTGAGGCTGCAGTGAGTTATGGTGATACCACTGCACTGTATCCTGAGCAACAGAACAAGACCCTGTCTCAAAAGAAGAAAAAAAAAGCTGTTTAACTTTGCTAGTAGGAATATAGATTGATGTGACTTTATGAAAGATCAATCTGTAATATTTATCAAGAGCCTTAAGTATGTTCACGTTTTTTGACCCAGTGATTGTACTTATAGTAAGACATCTTGAGATTGTGATCAGAGGAATCACAAGAAATAAAATACATTGCTGTGTTATTTATGATCATAAAAAATATGCAACAGCCTAAAGAGGTAAATAAAGTTATGCTACCTCTGCTTCATTAACTATTATTCAGATATTAAGCGATGCTTCTGAAGAACATTTATGAAAGTGGAGTTGATACTCTTGATACAATGCTAAGTGAAAAACAGCTGGTTGTAGTGAACATATTCATGGGTGTCTGTCTTTGAATGTTTGTAACTGGACAGTAAGATTTTAAGGGGATATTCCAAAAATATCAACAGTGGTTTTCATGGGGTGGTGTCATTATTTTTCAGGTTTCCCACAACACACTTATATTGCTTTTTCATCAGAAAAATATTCTTTTTTTTGGTGTTGTTGTTTTAAATTATTGAATATGCTTGATTAAAAAAAAAGAACCCTGGGGAGTATAGGACACAACAATTCCATTCCTAGGTATATGTGTAAAACAACTGAAAACAGGGATTTGAATACATACTTGTATGCCAGTGTTCATTGGGGCATTATTTACAAGTTCCACAAAGTGGAAACAACCCAGGTGTCCATCCACAGCTGAATGGACAAGTAAAACGTGGCATATAAACACAATGGAATAGTATTTAGCCATTAAGAAGAATGAAGGCCTGTCACATGGTGCAACATGGAGGAATCCTGAAAACATTACACTAGTAAATCAAATAAGCCTGTCACCAAAGGACAGTATTTTACGATTCTACTTCTATAAAACATATAGAATAGGCAAATTCATAGAAACAGAACATAGATTCGAGGATATCAAAAGGTGAGGAGAGAGAGGAATGGGGAGTTATTGCTGAGCAGCTGCAGATATCTGTTTGGGGCAATGAAAAGGTTTGGAAATATTAGTGATAGTTGTGCAAGAAGTATAAATACAACTAATGCCACTGAATTATGCTTCTAAGAATGATTAGGTGGCAAGTTTTGTTACATATATGTTGCCATGATGAGATTTAAGACAAAACACAACTGTGTTAGCCAATTGTATTGAGCTTGCTTTGAATGACAGAAGCTGTCACTCTTGAGTTTATTTATTTCAATTTTTATTTTTTCTTTTTACCCAGACACACTTGTGCTTTAAATGCATTTGTTATTTTGAAGGCTTCAGAAGCCAGCCTCAGATACTGACAGTGGATCAGGGGGCTAATGAGACATCTGGGAGGGTTAAAATAATTAATAAGGGGAAATACATCTTTAAAAATATTAAGTCATATATAGAATTCTTGACTGGCAGGAGAAGGAAGAAATGGAAGCCTTGGTGGTAACCAGCAGCCTGTAATAGCTCTGGAATGTTTAGACGTATTCTGGCAAATCAGATAGCCCTTGAAGAAATGACAGCCAGCACTTTTTTGCTCTGAAGATTCATTTGGCAGCATGAAGTGCTAAAGGAAGATCTTTACTTATATTCTCTGCTTCCTGATATTTAAGGAATTTATTTCACTTGCAATTTAACACTAGTCCATTTTCTTTCCCTTACAAAGGAAAGACGGTGTTTCTCTGAGATGTGAAAGATGGCAGGTGGCTGAGACTGCTTCTCTCAAAGTTACTTCTTAGCAATCCATCTAAAAATGATTATGGAATGCAAGAGATTGGGGTCAGCAGGGTTCTTGGCAATAGGCAAGCTGCCAGAGCTCTCCTAGAGGAGTCTGAGGTGTTTAGACTTGATGCTTCTGAGCTCTTGGTACATTTCCAGTGATTGTTTGGCTTCTAGCTGCTTCTGTTGGAATTTACACAGTTCAGAGAAGTTTGTTGGATTAACGCTCAGCTTTGCTTAAATCAACTGAAAAAGTGACCACTTTGATATCCGTCAAAGAGTCTTCTCTTTGCTCAGTATGTCTGTCTCAGGATTTATTTATTTACTCAAGATGACTTCCATTTTCCTCTTAGAGTCTGTTTGTCTTTCCCTTTGTGTTTGCACCGGATCTTGATACAATACGGTTGCCTGTGTATACAGGGTTACTGAAATATTAAATATAAAATATTTACTTTTTTTGTCTTTTGAAGTTATTTCTTTAAATATTGACATAGCAAGTTTTCTCTCTCTCTGGGTTTAGCTTGAGGATAAAGTATTTTTTGAATGTTTCATTTACTCAGTGAACGAACATTAATTGAATGTGTTTACCACCTGGCAAGTTTAGCAGTGAATATCTTGCAGACCTTATCCTAAGTGTGTTTTCATTCAGGGGAGGGGCGGGCAGATGGTGCAGATGGACAAATACATTTCAGAGTTAAAGCAGTTGTGATATCAGCAAGCACAGGGAGTTGCAGGAGCCCAAGGGGAACACCTAATTCAGCTTTGGGGAATTAGGAAGACTTCCTGGAGGAGGTGAGAGGTGTATTGAGTCTTGAAAGATAGCAGGAGTTAACCATGTTAAGGGCTGTGGGGTTGTCCTAGCAGAGGGGCCAGAGGTGAAGGTGAACGTTACTTGAGGGAAATATAAGCATTTCAGAGTCATGGCACTGTAGTCTGTGAGGGAAGGAGGGGAAGAGTGGGCTTTGAAGAGGGAAGTAGGTACTCCATTCCAAAGCCCTGAGTCATGAGCTCGTGGTGCTCTCTGAAAAAAAAATTTAAGTGGGGTAATGAGTTTACAAGTATGCATTCATTTATCATCATCTCAAACTAGACACAGGACATGGCTATCTCCTCAGAGAATCCCCCATTCCCATTTCCAGTCTGTTGTTTAACGTTGAATTCTGGCTTTCATCTCTAATTGTGTCTTTCTTGGATTTCATGACACTGGTGTCATATTGTAGGCATTGTGTTGAGCCTGGGTTTTTTCCCAGTTGACTTAATAACTGAAGCTCCTTCACACTGTTGCCTTTATCGGTGGGAGCTCCTTTTCATTCTTGAGTAGTTTCCCATTGTGTGGATTCACCCCAGTTTGTTTTTCCATTCTTCTCTTGATGGACATTTGGGTTGTTTCTAGTTTTTGGTTTTGATGAATAAAATAGTTATGAACATTTCTCGTGCAAGTCTTTTTGGTGGACGTATATGTTTGTTTCTCTTGGGTAACATCTTACCAGTAGGATTGCTAGGTCTGGCTGTCTGTTACAGGATGGACTGAAGGGGGGGCAGGGAAACCATGGTGCACTGTCCAAGGCGTTCAGAGTAAGATAATTTAACATTGGTGGTGGGTAGGAGGTGAAAAAAGTTTCATTATTCAGGAAGTTGAATCAGCCAGACGACGTAAAGGATAAAATGGAAACAAGGGAAAAGGAACCTGAGGGTGAATGGCAATGTCTCCCCTGCCATAATCTCCATCAGGGAATTCAGGATGTGCAAGCTCTGGGCAGAGATTCAGGGTTGGGTTTAGTTTGGGACGCGTCCAACTGGAGATGCCTGCAGGCAGAAGGAAGGGCAGGAGGCAGTTGGCTCTGTTTGATCCAGAGGCTACAAGAGAGCTGGCCTGCAGGTATGGAGCAGGAGGTGGTCACCTTGGTATCAGAAGCCGTGGGAGTGGAGGAGATCACCAAGAAGGGAGGGGAGAGAGGTGTGTAGATTGGGAGGAGATATTTATGATATGTCAGGACAGATTTGATTTCAGAGTATATGAAAGAGCTACTAAAAATCAACGACAAAGGTAATCAATCTAATAGAAAATGGTCCAATGATAAAACATAAGAAGAGGAATCAAGCATCAGAGAATACAGTTAAAGCCATAATGGAAGACTATTTCATACTCTTAGGGTGACAAAAACAAAAAGCTTTGACAACATGGGATGGCAGGGATGTGAAGCAATGGACACTCTTGTACAGTGTTGACTGAAGGCAAGTGGGTACCAGTGTTACAGAAAACAATTTGTTGTATGCAATAATAACAATAAAATCCATACTCCACAGGAGGGTAGTAATTCTAGTCCTGAGCATATATTTAAGTAGATCTGGCACACATGTGCATTAGAAGATACACACGAAGGTTTATTGCATTGTAATATTGATATATTTTGCATATTTTCATATGCACACAAATATAGAGACACCCCAAGTGTCTATCAACAGAAGAACGGATAATGAATAAATTGTGGTACAGTTATCCAGTGGAATACTAGACAGCAGTGAAAAATGTGCTAGACTAGCAGGTGTCAACATGGATGAATCTCATAAACACAATGTTAAGAAGATGGAAAATTGTAGAAGAGTGTATAAGATAATATGTTCTGAAAACATTTTAAGCCAAGCAAAATAGTATTATATATTATTTAAAGACTCATATCCAAACATAATAGAAATAGGAAAAAAGTGCAAAATTAGACTTGTGGTTTTCTCTTTGGGGGGGGGGCATGGAAGGTCTTTCATCTGATTGATGATGCTTTATTTTCTTGAGCACAGAGTGCTCACTGCTTTTCTCCTTATGCCTTTTTGCCTTTTTAAATTTTTTTAAAAAGGAGAGAGCTAAGGATGGGGACTTGTGAATACCAGCATGTAAAGCAGTGGGTTTTAAAATGCTTGACCCTGACTCCAGAAAGAAATATTTTAGATTATACATTTATACATGCCTACCATTGATACATGGAAACAAACAGTTCATGGAAATTCTTTATCCTTTCTTAGGAGACATACTCTGGTAGCTATTTTATTTCATTTAATAAGTATAGTGGTCTCAGCCCTGTAAGTCAGTGGTCATCCACTTGGGGCGACCTCTCCTCCCTCACCAGGGAGGACCTTGGCAATGTCTGCAGGTATTATTGATGGTCACGATGGCTTCTATTGAATAGAATTCAGGGAGGCTGCTAAACGCCTTACAAAGCACAGAACCACCCTTACAACGAAAAGAATTACCCAGACCAAATTGTCCAGTGATGCCAAGATTGAGAGACCTTACTCTAAGTTGATCTCCAGACATAGGTTCGAGACCAATAATTGGAAAAGTAGTGATGTAAAAGGCAGGCTGGGGACAAAGACTGGCTATCGGGTACCACTGAAGCCCAGGAGCGCGTGCAGCAGGGGACGGCTGTGAGAGGACGTTGTGGAGGAGCCGAGCACAGTGTGGTCTGAACGGTACATGGAGCTGCCTCTGGGAAGGTGCAGGTGTGCTGGGGACTGAGCCACTTGGGGCCCCGAGGTTTGGGGTAGGAAGCCAGATTCAGTGGGAAGGAAGGGAAGGTGGCAGAGATGTCTCAAGAAGCTTGGCTGTGGAGAAGAGAAGAGGAATAGTGAGAGTAGGTCTTAGGTTGGAGGAAGGGTATTTTTCTTTCTTTCTTTCTTTCTTTCTTTTTTTTTTTTTTTTTGAGACAGAGCCTCAAGCTGTCACCCTGGATAGAGTGCCGTAGCATCACAGCTCACAGCAACCTCCAGTTCCTGGGCTCAAGCGAGTCTCCTGCCTCCGCCCCCCAAGTAGCTGGGACTACAGGTGCCCACCACAACGCCAGGCCAGTTTTTGGTTGCAGCCGTCATTGTTGTTTGGTGGGCCCAGGCTGGATTCGAACCCGCCAGCTCAGGTGTACGTGGCTGGCGCCTTAGCCCGTTGAGCCACAGGCGCCGAGCCGGGAGGGTATTTTTCTAAGATGGCGCATGAAAGAAAGTGTGTGAGGGCACACGAGAGAGTTAGCTTAGTGGAGCCAGTTCGACGTGGATGGCGTCTGAGCAGGTATGAGCAGGATGCATGTTGGTTTGAAGTAGGAGCGGGAGACAGGGCATTTCTCTACTGAAGGGGGGGAAGGCAGTGATGGAGGCTGTGAGGCGAAGGGGCATTTGCGAGTGGGCAGGAAGGCAAAGGCATTCTTCCTTTGTAAAGCAGGAGGCCAGGTCATTTTCTGAGAGGGGAGAGGGTGGGCTCCGAGGCTTGGGAAAGTGGCGGTTTGCCATTGCCTCCAGGGGAATGGGAGGAGGAGTGCTCATTGAGTTCCTTGGGCAGCGCTGAGGGTCTCTGCAGAGTGCAGACCCTGAATCCCTTACGCCGCGGGCTTTAGTGGTTGTGTGGTTTTTCTCCTTGGTTTTGAGCATCCTGGAAGACAGACAGAGGTGACAGGGAGATGGAAGCATCTGGGGTTGGGGTTGGTTGGGTGGGTGTGTAGAAGGCCAGGGAGCTGAGACCACTGGCTAAGGGGGGCGGTTATGGAGGATGGAGGAGAAGGGAGGTCAAGTCAGACGGGATCGGTCAGAAAAGAAAATAGAAGGGTTGGCAAATTGGAGCATCAGATGAAATGGAGAAGTTGATGTTTTGGGAGAAGCTGCGAGAGAGATCTGAAGGGTGAGGCGTTCACAGAGGGTGCGAGGATGTAGAGTGAGAGGTTTGGAGGGCCTGCCGGAGGTGGAGCCCTTCTGAATAGTGACGGGAAAGCCCTGGATGTGTCTTTGGGAGGAAGACAGTCACACAGAGAGGCAGGTTCCACAGCCATCTCAAGGAACTAACCAGGCAATGCGCTTGGTAAATCCTAAAGGTCCTTGAGAATGACCACTGCTGGACATGGTGGCTTGGGGAGGACTGAGTCAGGGGACAGGGTCTTCAGTGAATGAGAGAGTATGTTTGGGGGAGGTAGAGGGAAGTTTTACCCAAGAATGGAGGCGTCGGATTCTGGAACCAGCTTTGAAGAATGAAAAGAAGCTACAATATACTTCCACGATAAGTTCTAGGTTTCCGCCAAAACAGGAAGAGAGGTTGGGGCGAGGAGCGGTTCCCAGGGGTACGGGAAAGGTGTAGGAGGGTGGGGATCAGAGGGAGATTGGCGAGCTTGTCAGAGAGAATGGCTGGGGGCGAGGAGATGCGCCAGCTGTGGACCGGGCTGAAGGTACGAGGGACTGAGCGGCTTTCTGGTTCTTTTAGCTCTCTTCTCTCCGCAAGCAATTGGGGAAGTGTTCAGCTGGACCTAAATTGATGCTGTCCAGATTTATGCTTTGGAGTAAGTTGATTCTTTTGAGAGCATTCAGCCCCTAAAAAATGTGGAGACTCCGTGTAGCCAAGACCCGGCCCTAAAAGGCTCTTTATGGCATTTGCATGTTTCATGTTCCTTTAACTTTCTAGAGGCCCGTTTATTGGCGGAGTGAATAGGTCTAAACTGCCCTTTTTTATTTCTTTCTAGTTTTTATAAAGTGGGTAGATAAGGAAACTCCTTGGGGTTCAGTTCCATTCAGTTCCTTTATTAAGTGGTGTGGTAATCCATGTCTGGGTCTTTAAAGCCAGCAGTGAATAAACCTTTCCCAGTGTAGAACATGGAATTCCGCTGGGGAATTTAAACACATTTTTCTTTAATGGATTAAATGCAGGGTTGCTTTTTTTTCATGAAGATTTTATGTATTTGACCTATTTAATTTTTTTCTTCTGGAAATAAAAGGTAGCTTTTTCTTACTTCCCTTCCAAAACAGAGAACCATTGGGTTTTTTGGCAAGGAACTACCTTGCCATGGAAATGGATGGTGCTTGGAAGTGTGACAAACAAAAATTACTTTTTCTTTTTAACCATTGAAGTAGATTCAAAGAAGCAAATATTTTAATGGATTATGATGAATGGGTTTCTGTAGAAGGATTTAGTATCAGAATGAAAAATGATGTTTTGACTTGCCCCCGTTTTTCATAAAAATAGGAACACTTCTTGCAAGTGTTATGATGTTGGAATCTGTTTGTTACAGTATTTAACTGATAGCAGCCTACATGAGATATTAAATGATGGTCGTTTTATGCAGACTTAATACACAATGTGCAGAAAGGACTGACTCAGCAAATAAATGCTAAGCCTCAGTGTGTTTACTAGTACATATTATAAAGAAGTGGGAGAAGAAATAAAATATAACTAAGGACTGAGAAGTTGAACTAAAGTATGCGTGTAACCTTGGAGCAATCTGGAAATGTACAATTAAAGACCAGAATGCAGTGCTAGAATAGAGGGGAGCTTTGGACCCTTCTGGAATTGAAAAGGGACCATGAAGAGGAGATGAGGTGTGGCCCAACCTTGCGTGGCTGGAAGGGGAAAGAGAAAAGATTTTTTTACTTAGAAGTGTGACTTCACATACAAAGTGAAAACACAGGGCGGCGCCTGTGGCTCAGGGAGAAGGGCGTCAGCCCCATATACCAAGGGTGGCGGGTTCAAACTTGGCCTCAGCTGAACTGCAAAAAAATAAAAATAAAAACAAAGTGAAAACACATCAGATCCTTGTTGTAGACTTTTGTGATGGCCTCAGTAATTTTATTTACAGGACCCTTTGCTTAAATGCAACATATTTCCTTTACCTTTCTAAATATGAAAACAAACTCAGAGCAGGAATAGATACTTTTCTTCCTTTAGTTCCCAAAGTAGCATTTCCTAAGATATATTTCAGCAGGCTAGTCAAAGGAAATAATTTTGTGGTCAAATAAGTTTGAGAAGTACTTTTTTTTTTTTTGAGACAGTCTCTTTATGTCGCCTTTGGTAGAGTGCCATCGCATCACAGCTCATAGTAACCTCAAGCTCTTGAGCTTAAGCGATCCTCTTGCTTCAGCCTCCCAAGTAGGTGAGCTTACAGGTGCCCACCACAATGCCCGGCTATTTTTTGTTGTAGTTGTCATTGTTGTTTTAGCTGGCCCAGGCTGAGTTCCAACCTGCCAGCCTCAGTGTATGTGGCTGGGTCTGTAACTACTGTGCTACGGGCGCCGAGAAGTACTGTTTTTAAAAAAGTTAAATAGATTTATTTATTGCACAGTTTCTCAGAGCTCTTAACATCAAATATGCATTTGGAATTTCTAAGACAAATGAGATGAACCTTTTTAATTACTGACCAAATCTTTCTCTTATCTTTTAATGGGATTCTAATTTTGCTCTAGGTGGGAATGTAGGTGATTAAAAATTCTCACCTCCTGAGACACCCTTGCTGCTAGAGGTGACCCAGTACCAGCCAATGAAATATAAGTAGAAGTCCTAAGAGGGTGGGGGCTTCCAGGAAAGCTCCTGATTTCTTGATAAACAGGATCTAGGAGGCTGGCACACATCTTTGTCATTGCCCTTTCTACCTTCCTGAAGGGGCTGTAGCCATACTGCACCAGGAAAACAGAAGCCACGTGTGCTAAGAGTTGCAAATCAGAAAGAGGAAAGGCTTGATTGATGGCTTCTCAAAATTACCAGCCTTGCAGTCTCCGTCTTTGGACTGATTATTCTCCTAGAAAAATAAAACCCTGCTTGGTTAAACCATTCTAGTTGAGTTTGCATTACATGCTGCTGAATGCAATCCTAACCCATACCATGCATCCCTGTTTTTGTTTTGTTTTATCTTTAAACTGTACAGAAGAGCCTTTGGGAAATGTTGCCTTAAAGAATATGAGTGAAAAGATAGTCATATATTTAGCCTTTTTTCCCTTTACATAAGAATTTTCTGATGTTCTTTGACTATAGAATATAGGTTTTGAATTTCGTTTTTTTTTTCTTCTATTCTTAACATCTCCCCTAAGTTTTTGCGTCTAAAAATGTATAGGTGAATTGACTCAGAAGTACATATATTTCCATCATATTATCAGAATGTTCAGTTTTTTCAAGTGTATAGTTTCATGAGTTTTGACACTTGTACTTGTGGTTTATGAAACTATCACTATAAATAAAGAGAATATTTCCATCATCCTAAAAAGTTTGTTTAATTTCCTTTAATTAATATATGATATTATTATTTTCTGTAATAATATTTTTATCTATATAGAAATTATGTTATGACTAGTAAAACTTTCTTACGTATCATTGTTATGAAAGCTGTTAAAATTTGATTTTCTACTTTTTGATGATACCAAAAAGAATAAGATGATGACAACAATGATGAAAATGTCTTTAAGGATTTAGTAAGCCTACTTTATCAGACAGGCTAAAATGCCTCTGACTTCTACTAAACTGTTTACAAAATAGCAATTTTTAAAAAACTGGTATCTCTAAAATAGTTTCTAATTGGGAATCTTCTAATAGAATTTTATTTCAATAACAAGTTTTTTTCTAAGAGTCCTTATGCCTATGTGAAAAAATTAAACTTTGGGGCGGTGCGTGTGGCTCAGTGAGAGGGTGCTGGCCCTATATACCAAGGGTGGCAGGTTCAAACCCAGTCCCTGCCAAACTGCAACAAAAAATAGCCGGGTGTCATGGCGTGTGCCTGTAGTCCCAGCTACTTGGGAGGCTAAGGCAAGAGAAGAAAATGTCTTTAAAAATGGTGTTAAAAAGCCTCTCTTTGATATTGAGAGCAATTTCTTTAATACAGGAAGGAAAAAGTGATCACTAGGAATATAGTAAGTAGATTGACTTTATTTTATGCAATGTAAAACATTATAAATTTTTCCGTGAGTTTGGTGAGACACAGTGTTTTTTAGGTTTAAATCATAGGGAAACTGAAGCCTAGATCGATGAAATAAATTATATTAACTTCTTACACTATTTTTTCCCTTACATTGTTATTGTTAAGGCCATTTTCAGAACAAGCAGCATCAAGGGACTTAGAGCCCTTGTATCCCATTTTAAATGAAGGAAGTAAAATTACTTAGGACATTGAAAGTATCATCTTGGAGGTGAGGAAAGTGCCTAAACTAAGTGGAGAGACTGGGAAGTAGGGATGGAGATAGGAATGAGAACATGTTTGCAGCTGAAAACTTTACAGCATAACTTTTTTTTTTTTTTTTTGAGACAGAGCCTCAAGCTGTCACCCTGGATAGAGTGCTGTGGCATCACAGCTCACAGCAACCTCCAATTCCTGGGCTCAAGTGAGTCTCCTGCCTCAGCCTCCCAAGTAGCTGGGACTACAGGCACCCACCACAATGCCTGGCCAATTTTTGGTTGCAGCCATCATTGCTGTTTGGCAGGCCCAGGCTGGATTCAAACTCGCCAGCTCAGGTGTACGTGGCTGGCGCCTTAGCCCATTGAGCCACAGGCGCCAAGCCAGGTTGCATTGTTTTTAATTCTAAGGTTGTAGTTGAGCCCTTCACCCTGGGGGCATGTTGAACACTCTCGCATTGTACACATTGTAGGAGATCCTGCTAATTATCCTCTTACCTCCCCCTCCCTTCTCTCTCTTCCCCCTTGCTAAACTATATATGTATTTTATCTTTAATGTGGGTATGTAGTTATTTACATATTTGGCTTCATGTTAGTATTTAGTATTTTGAATATTTTTTTCTATTCTTAAGATACTTTACTAAGAAGAATGTATGTCAACTCCATTTAGGTAAACACAAATTAGCCAGTATCTTTTCACTAAAAGGACATTTCTCTCCAGTCATTGCTTTTCCATTGAACTGGTTTAGTTTTTCCTTAATTTTATAATTGAGGACTAGAAGTTAGGTTATGACATGGGGATTTTGAATAGAGCAGATAGATATACAAATTTGGAGTTTAGGAGAGAAGACTGGACTAGAGATATAAATTTGAGTCATCGGGTGGGGTTTAAACTCAGTGACGCTGGATTTAAATGCAATAAGACTAGATGAGTGAATGTAGATATAAAAGAAAAAATGTTCCAAGGACTGAGCCTTGAGATGCTCCAACTTCAAAGGTTAGGGACAAAAGGAAAAACCATCCAAGAAGACTGAAAAAGTGTGTGTGTATGTGGTGTATTGGGTTGGGGAAAGAGGGATAAAGTAGGAGAAAATGTTATCCTGGGAGCCAGTTAGAGGAAAGTGTTTCAAGAAGAGGAAGTGGTCATCTGGGCCTAATACTGCTCGTGGGTCAAATAAGATGCAACTGAGAATGAACCATGGCTTTTAGCACAGGGAAGATTGTTGGTAATCTTCATAAAACACTTTTGGTGCTGTGTTGGTTACAAAATTCCCCCTGGAGTTTTTCCCATTACTTTCTCTTCCCTTTTGTTCCTAATCCCTTCTATCTCCCCTTAAATAAGGAGGAATCAGTGACTTCCAAAGAACACAGTTAAGATGGAGGGAGGTATGGTTCCTTAAAGGAAATGTAGAGTCCTGGTACCAGAAGAAAAGAAAGTGGATTCTTGGCAGACAGTAACAACAAATGTTCACTTCAGCTAGAAATAGCCTATTTCTGTTATGTGTATTTTCTATTTATACCTCTGCCATTAGTTACCTGTAACGTCTTTGAGGAACAGAGACGTTTACAGGAATGTGACTCCCTGGTGCTGACCGACCATCCAAATTGCAAACATTTTCTGTGGAAGAAAATCCAGAGGCCCTTCAGGGCCAGGAGATATGGTCTTTTTCAATTGTGTCTTTCTCAATAAGTTTGCTCCAGGATTCAGATTGCAAAGACAGCTCAAACCTCAGGCCCCTACCTACTGTTGCTCTGTGCAGAATTCCCATGTGGCTTTAGAGGGCATATCTGTTGCAAAACTCAGTAGTTGGGAGGACTCTGCACTTTCAGGGAGGATTAGAGCAAGGGAGGTGTAGAAAATCTCATTCAGATGTAGTCTAGGTAATACACTTGGCATTTAAAAAAGTTATAATGAATTTTAGTGCTAGAAGGGACTCTGAACTAAAATAAAAGTCATTACATTTACTATCTTTTTTTTCTTTTTTTTAAGAGACAGAGTCTCACTTTATCACCCTTGGTAGAGTGCCGTGGTGTCTCAGCTCATAGCAACCTCCAACTCCTAGGCTATTCTCCTGCCTCTGCCTCCTGAGTAGCTGGGACTATAGGTGCCCACCACAACACCTGGCTATTTTTTGTTGCAGTTTGGCCAGGGCCAAGTTTGAACCCACCACCCTTGGTATATGGGGCCAGTGCCCTACCCACTGAGCTACAGGCACTGCCCTACATTTACTATCTTTTTAAATTATAAAAATAATAAAAGTGGATAGGAGAAAATTTGAAATATGTAAAGATCAAGTAAGAAAATAAAAATTTTAGCTCAGTGTTGTGGCTCAGTGGTTAAGGTGCCGGCCACATACACTGGGGCTGGTGGGCCTGCTAAAACAATAATGACAGTTATAACAACTAAAAAAAATAGTCAGGCATTATGGTGGATGCCTATAATCCCAGCTACTTGGGAGGCTAAGGTAAGAGAATTTCTTAAGCCCCAGAGTTTAAGGTTGCTGTGATCTATGATGCCATGGCCCTCTACTCAGGATGACATAGTGAAACTCTGTCTCAAAAAAAATAAAAGAAAGAAAATAAAATAAAAATTTTATGTACGTCTACTACTCCTAACTATATCATGTGACTTTTCCTCTTTTTGTGCTACTTTTTATTATTATTTATTTTTTACAAATTTAAGATCAGGTTGTACACACCAATTGCAATCTTCTATTTTACTTTATTATTTGTCATGTCAACTGCCTAGTTTTTACCGTATGGTCTTGTAATGGCTGCATATAATGTTCCATAATTTGAAAATATGCCATATGTTTACTTAACCATTTCCTTTTGTGGAGCATTTGGGAAATTTCCAATTGTTTTGTTATTATAACTACTCATGGGCCAATTTCAGGGCACATTTTTGAAGACACAGATTGCTGCCAGATTTCAGCAGTGTATGAGTGACATAAACGCTGAAGTCCTGAGGAGGGAAGGAATGTGGCCAGTTGCATAGCTGGTTGGCAATCTGCCTTTTGGATAGATCCCCACCCCTTTCCTCAAAACCACACTTTTGGTCACATTTCAGTCTCCTGTTAGTGATGTGAAAATGATTCCTTTGGACTTTGATAACATTTAACTTTTTCCTGCAAACTATGAAACTCTTGCTCACAGCAAGGTAGTCCCCCAGTTCATCTCTGTAAACAATTAGACATGCCGTTTTTCATGAGAGAAGATGGTGCTTCTTTTTTGTTTGTTTGTTTGTTTTTTGAAGCAGAGTCTCGAACTGTTGCCATGGGTAAAGTGCCATGGTGTCATACCTCACAGCAACCTCCAACTCTTGGGCTCATGTGATCCTCTTGCCTCATTTTTTTCTATGTTTAGTAGAAAGGGGGTGGTCTCACTTTTTGATCAGGCTGGTCTTGAACTTGTAAGCTCAAGCAGTTGGCCAAGATGGTGCTTCTTAGATATATTTCCTTGGTAGGACTACAAAGGCTTTCCCATTAATCAAAATTCCCATTAGACACTCCCTGATCCATCTGCAAACTTCCTGGGCTTTCCTTGACTTCTTACTTCACTGTGGTATCGTCATACTTCAGAGAGATTATGGGTTCAGTTCTAGACTGCCACTATAAAGCAAATATTGCAATAAAGTGAGTCACATGGATTCACATGGGAAACCAAAGAACATATAAAAGTACATTTACACTATAGTGTAGTCTGTTAATTATGCAATAGCATTATGTCTGTATCAACAATTTTAATGTTAATTAAAAAGTCTTTATTGCTAAAAATTGCTAATATCATCTAAGTCTTTAGTGAGTTGTAATCTTTTCATTGGTATACATTCTTTCCTCAGTGCTGATGGCTGCTAACTGACCAGGATGATGGTTGCTGCAGGTTGGAGTGGCTGTAACAATTTCTTGAAAGAAGACAATAATAGTTTACTACATCAATTGCCTCTTCCTTTTATGACAGATTTCTCTGTAGCATATAGTGCTATTTGGTAGCATTTTACCCACAGTAGAACTTCTTTCAAAATTATAAACAGTCCTCTCAAATCCTGCTGTTGCTGTTTGATTAAGCAAGCTTATGTAATATTCTAAATCCTTTGTTGCCATTTTAAATATTTTTGCCTACTAGGAGTAGGATCAACCTCTAGAAACCACTCTCTTTTTTCAAACCAAAGACATAACTTTTCTTCTGTTCAAATTTTATCATAAGATTATAGCAATGAAGTCCTATCTCAGGCTCCACTTCTAATTCTAGTTCTTTTGCTATTTCCACTACATTTCCAGTTCCTTCCTCCATTGAAGTCCTGAACATCTCCAAGTCATCCACGAAGGCTGGACTCAGCTTCTTCCAAACTCCTGTTAAGGTTGATATTTTGGCCTCCTCTCATGAATTGCAAATGGTATCTAGAATGATGGGTGCGTTCTGGGAGATTTTGAATTTACTTTGACCTAAACTAAAGCCTTACAAAATGTATTTTTAAAAATAGAACTTGAAAGTTGAAATTACTCCTGGTCTTAGTCCATTTTTGTTGTCATAAAGAGATACCTGAGACTGGGTAATTTATAAAGAAAAAAATGTTTATTTGACTTGTGATTCTGATGGTTGGTAAGTTCAAAATTGAGCATCTAGTGGAGGCCTTAGTCTGCTTCTCCTTGTGGAGGAAGGAGCCCATGTGTGCAGAGGTCACATGGTGAAAGAGGAAGCAAAGTGGGGGAGGTGTCAGGCTCTTTACCAGCTTTCATGGAAACTATAATAGAGTGAAAATTCACTCACCTCTGAGGGAGGACATTAAAGTAGTAAAATATTCATGAGGAATCTGTCCTCATGACCTAGACACCTCCTATTTGACCCTATTTCCCAACATCAGGGATCAAATTTCAACATGAGGTTCAGAGGAAACAAACATCCAAACCATAGCACTTCTTGATCCTTGGGATCCAATGTGTCAACAGGTATGAATATAACAGTAATCACCTTGTACATTTCCATTAGTGGTCTTGAGTGAACAGATGGATTGTCAATGAGCAGTAATATATTGAAAATATTTTTTTTTCCTGAGCAGTAGGTTGGTCTTAACAGAAGGATTAAAATATTCAGTATACTATGCTGTAGATAGCTGTGCTACCATCTGAATTTCGTTGTTCCATTTATAGAGCATAGGCAGAGAAAATTTAACATAATCTTTAAGGGCCCTAGAATGGTTTCGAATGGTCAGTGACCACTGGCTTTTATTTAAAGTCACCAGCAAGTCTCTAACAAGAAAATCAGCCTGTTCTTTGAAGCCACGTCCATTGACTTCACCTCTCTAGCTATGAAAGCAGTAGATGGCATCTTTTTCCAAGGGAAAGCCGTTTTATCTACATGAAAATCAATTATTTAGTGTAGCTCCCTTTGTTGATTATCTTAGCCAGATCTTCTGGATAACTTGCTAGAGCTTCTACATTTTTTCTACTTTATTCAGTATTAGTTACTTCACCTTGCACTTTTATGTTATGAAGATGGCTTCTTTTCTTAAATCTCGTGAACTACCCTCTACTAGCTTCTAGCTTATCTTTGCTTCTTTACGTCTTTCAGCCTTCACAGAATTGAAAAGAATTAGGGCATTGCTCTGAATTAGGCTTTGGCTTAGGGGTATGTTGTGGCTGGTTTGATCTTCTATTCAGATCACTAAATTTTTCTCCCTATTAGTAATAAAGCTGTTTCTCATTCTTATCATTTGTGTGTTCACTAGAATAGCACTTCCAGTTTTCTTCAAGAGCCTTTGCTTTGCATTCACAACTTGGCTAACTGGCACAAGAGGTCTACCTTTTGGCATGCCTTGGCTTTCAACATGCCTTTCTCACTAAGCTTAATCATTTTCAGCTTCGGATTTCAGGTGACAGATGTGCAACTCTTCCTTTTGTTTGGAAGTCATTTATAGGGTTATTCACTGGCCTAATTTCAATAATGTTGTGTCTCAAGGAAGCAGGAGGCTGGAAGAGAGGGAGAAAGACCAAGGAATAGCTAGATGGTGAAGTCAGAGTACAAACAACATTTTATTTATTGTTTGTCATGGGTGTGGTTCATGGTGCCTCAAAGCAACTATAATAGTCATCATAGATCACCATAATAGGCATAATAATAATGAAAACATTTGAAGTATTGCAAAAATTACCAAAATGTTACACAGAGATGTAAAGTGAGCACGTACTGTTGAAAAAATGTCACTGGCAGACTTGCTCAAGACAGGGTCACAACAGGCATTCAATTTGTAAAATCTATATCTGTGAAGCACATTCAAAGACATGCTATAGAAAATATCCCAGTATATTTCAAAGATATATTCTGGAAGGCCTATTAATATCTCCCAAGTACCCAACCAGGTCTGCTGCATACAACTGATAGATCACACATGGTGCAACTCCAATGGTACCAGATGGTTTAGGATGTAAATGACATTTGCTGGACTTGTGGAGTATACGATTTGCACAGACATTCAAAGCAACCCTGAAAACCTCTTCTTTTTTTTTTTTTTTTGAGACAGAGCCTCTAGCTGTCACCCTGGATAGAGTGCTGTGGCATCATAGCTCACAGCAACCTCCAATTCCTGGGCTCAAGCGAGTTTCCTGCCTCCGCCTCCCAAGTAGCTGGGACTATAGGCACCCGCCACAACGCCTGGCCATTTTCTTTCTTTCTTTCTTTTTTTTTTTTTTTGAGACAGAGCCTTAAGTTGTCACCCTCGGTAGAGTGTCATGGCATTACAGATCACAGCAACCTCCAATTCCTGGGCTCAAGCGAGTCTCCTGCCTCCGCCTCCCAAGTAGCTGGGACTACAGGCGCCCACCACAACGCCCAGCTATTTTTGTTTGGGTTGCAGCCGTCATTGTTGGTTGGCGGGCCCAGGCTGGATTTGAACCTGCCAGTTCAGGTTTACATGGCTGGTGCCTTAGCCCGCAGAGCCACAGGCGCCAAGCCTTTTTTTTTTTTTTTTTTTTGTTGCAGCCATCATTGTTGTTTGGCGGGCCCAGGCTGGATTCGAACCCGCCAGCTCAGGTGTACATGGCTGGCACCTTAGCCCGTTGAGCCACAGGCACCGAGCCCATTGGTTTCTTTAGAAGTCTGATTTTCTAGTTCTCTTGCTGGGGA
>CAUYON010024440.1:0-22795 GCA_963573935.1 Arctocebus calabarensis | reverse complement strand
CATTTGTTAGGTAAAGTCCCTCTTAGAATCATGTTTTGCCCCCAAAAGGTGTGGCACACACCAAGACCCCACTCCCCTCTCTCCTTCCTTCCCTCTCTCTGCTCTTCCTTTCCCCACCCCTCCCTCATTCTTTCTCTCTCTGCTCTCCCCTTCCCTCACCCCCACTATGTCATTAATTATCATTAATTGTCTTCATATCAAAATTGAGTACATGGGGTTCATGCTTCTCCATTCTTATGATGCTTTACTAAGAATAATGTGTTCCACTTCCATCCAGGTTAATACAAAGGCTGTAAAGTCTCCATCTTTTTTAATGGCTGAATAGTATTCCATAGTGTACATATACCAGAGCTTGTTAATCCATTCCTGGGTTGGTGGGCATTTAGGCTGTTTCCACATTTTGGCGATTATAAATTAAGCTGCAATAAACAGCCTAGTGCAAGTGTCCTTATGATAAAAGGATTTTTTTTCCTTCCAGGTAGATGCCCAGTAATGGGATTACAGGATCAAATGGGAGGTCTAGCCTGAGTTCTTTGAGAGTTCTCCATACTTCCTTCCAAAAAGGTTGTATCAGTTTGCAGTCCCACCAGCAGTGTAAAAGTATTCCCTTCTCTCCACATCCACGCCAGCATCTGCAGTTTGGAGATTTTGTGATGTGGGCCATTCTCACTGGGGTTAGATGGTATCTCAGGGTGCTTTTGATTTGCATTTCTCTAATAATTAGGGATGATGAGCATTTTTTCATATGTTAGCCATTTGTCTGTTTTCTTTAGAGAAGGTTCTATTCATATCTCTTGCCCATTGATATATGGGATTGTTGGCTTTTTTTTTTTTTATGTGGATTAATTTAAGTTCTCTATAGATCTAGTTATCAAGCTTTTGTCTGATTCAAAATATGCAAATATCCTTTCCCATTGGGTAGGTTGTCTATTTGCTTTGGTTGTTGTCTCCTTCGCTGTACAGAAGCTTTTGAGTTTAAGTCCCATTTGTTTATTTTTGTTGTTGCAATTGCCATGGCAGTGGCAGACTGTCTTTGAAAGTGACTGTGTGTGGGTCATTATGAAAGTTTTGAGGTACCCCAAAATCAAGAAATGTAAAGTCTACATAGACGGAAACAAATGAAGCCCTCTCAGCAACGCCAATAAGCCAAGCAAGTTGAAACTTGCATGAGTGAATCAGAAAGGATGCATTCCCACCAGCAATGAGTGAGAGATCCTCTTGTACTACATCCTTACCAGCATTTAGTGTTGTCATGGTTCTTTAATTTCTTTTTGTTTTTGAAACAGAGTCTCACTCCGTTGCCTGGGCTAGAGAGTGCTATGGCATCAGCCCAGCTCACAGCAACCTCAAGCATGTGGGTTCAAGTGATCTTCCGGCTTCAGTCTCCCCAATACTTTAGACTACAGTTGCCTGCCACAATGCCCCACTAATTTTTTCTATTTTTAGTAGAGACAGGGGTCTTCTTGCTTTGCTCAGGCTGGTGTCTAACTCCTGAGCTTAAGGCATCCTCTCACCTTGGCTTCCCAGAGTGTTAGGATTATAGGTGTGAGCTATAATGTAACTGGCCCATTGTCATGGTTCTTGATTTTGGCCACTTTAATGAGTTTATGGTGGTGTTTCATTGGTGTTTTAATTTTCATTTCCCTTATGGCGTGTAATGTAGAGCTTTTTTATATGTATATTTATTATCTGTGTATATTCTTTGGTGAGGTATCAAAAGTCTTAAGCCCATTTTTAAATCAGGTTGTTCTTTTTTTTTTTTTTATGGTGGCATTTTTTTGTTTCTCTCTCTCTTTTTTTTTTTTTCTTGAGACAGAGGCTCACTCTGGGGCCCCAGGCTAGAGTGCCGTGTCATAGCTCATAGCAACCTCAGACTTGTGGGCTCAAGTATCTTTTTTCCTCAGCCTCTCCAATAGCTAGGACAACAGGTACCTGCCATGCCTGGCTAGTTTTTCTATTTTTAGTAGAATACCAAAAATATAGGTACCTGCCATGCCTGGCCTCTCTCTTGCTCAGGCGGGTCTTGAACTCTTAAGCACAGGTGATCCACCCGCCTCGGCCTCCTGTGCTAATATTACAGATCTGTGCCATTGTGCTTAGCCTATTGTGGAGTTTTAAGGGTTCTTTGAATGTTTGTGTAATAGTTCTTTTTCAGATATGTATTTTGAAAATGCATTCTCCTAGTCTGTGGCTTCTCTTTTTATTCTCTTGATAATGCCTATCACAGAGTAGAAGTTTTTTTATTTTAATGCACCTAGCCTATCAATTTCTTTCTTTCATGACCAACGCCTTTGCTGTTATATCTAAAGCCATTGCCAAACCTGAGGTTTGGGTTTTATGGTTTTACGTTTTACACATAAGTCTGTGATCTATTTTGAGTTAGTTTTTGTGAAGGGTTTTAAGTCTGATATATATTAATTTTTTTACATGTATATGTAGAGTTGTTTCAATACCATTTGTTGAAAAGACTTTCATTTGACTATATTTATGTGAGTCTACTGGGCTTTCCATTCCAATTCATTGATTTGTTTGTTTGTTGTTTGGTGATACTACTGTCTTGATTACTATGACTTTATAGTAGATCTTTGTTTTTTCTTTACAGCAGATATGGCATGAGATTGTCAGTCCAACTTTGTTCTTTTTCAATATTATGTTGGCTTTTCTGTGTCTTTTGCTTCTCTTTATAAATTTAAGGATTAGGATGGGCATGGTGGCTAGCATTGCCAGTGAACCTAGCAATTTGGAAGGCCAAGACAGTAGGATTACCTGAGGCTAAGAGTTCAAAACTAACCTGGGCAACATAGCAAGCCCCTGGGTCTAAGAGAAAAGAAAAGAAAAGAAAAAATAAGCTGGATGTGGTGTTATATGCCTTCAGTGCTAGCTAGTTGAGAATCTGAGGTAGGAGGATCACTTGAGCCCAGGAGTTTGAGGTTTCAGTGAGCTATGATGACACCATAAATTGTAGCTCAGGCAGCAGAGTAAGATCCTATGTCAAAAAAAAAAAAAAAAAAAAAAAAGCAGTTTGTATCTACAAAATAATTTGCTGGGATTTTGCTTGTGATTTTTATCTTTTTTTTTTTTGTCTTTTAGAGACCAAGTTCCACTTTGTAAAAATACTGTTTTTCTTTTTTGCAGTTTTTGGCCAGGCTGGGTTTGAACCTGCCACCTCTGGCATATGGGGCCGGCGCCCTACTCCTTTGAGCCACAGGCGCCGCCCAAATATTCTTTTTCTTTTATAAATATGCAGTATTTAACTCTTCACTTATTTAGTTCTTTGATTTCTTTCTTTTTTGTTTTGGCCTTGGCCTGCATTGGTCTCGCATAGTGCTAAGATTATAGGCGTGAGATACCCACTTGACCCTCTCTTTAATTTTTTATCAGAGTTTTGTAGTTTTCTTTATGTAGCTTTTGTATACTAATAAATATTTTTAGATTTGAATCTAAGCATTTCATATTTAGGGATGCTAATCTTTTAAAATTCAAATTCCACTTGTTCATTGCTCTGTGTACTACTTTCATCCTAAGAAGAGATAAAAGATTTGAAGGAGGTGGGAGAGGCAGCCACATATGAGAAATGAGATACAGGCAGAGGAAACTGCATGTGCCAAGCATAGGCAGGAATATGCCTGATGTTTTGAGAATCCATGAGGAGGCCAGTGTTGCTGGCATGTGATAATGAAAATGGAGAGTAAATAATAGGAAATTAGGTCAGTAAGGTACCATGAAGCAAAATTATGTAGGACCTTATGAGCTGTTTTAAAAGACACAGGATTTGGGCAAAAGAGAGACGTGGAATCTGAGTTATAAAACATATGAGATCATTCCTATTAGCTATCATCTATCTACTATATTAAGAACTAAAGGGCAGGTTGGGTGGCCCGGCTCCGACTCGTGGCGGCGGTCCGACGCCGCTTCACACCTGCTGGGTCGCTCGGGTCTGCCGGGGCCTGTACTGGACACCTAGGCCCCGAGACAGAGGCTGACAGCAGGACCAGGGACCTGTTTGGACTGTGCCTGAGCCGCCTGTACCCCCAGTGTCGCGGCTGCACCCTCCTGCACCCCCCTGGCCCCTCCAGTAGGAGGTTCCTTGATTGCGATGCTGTCCGAGTTGCAGCACTGGCATCATTTCGACTGGCTTGGGATCCCATCTCCTGGGCAGTGTTCGTCACAGTAGTTCTGGAAGGACTGCCAGGGCCAGGCACCATGCTGTTGTTCCAGCCTTGTTCTTTGGTTTGATTTCACATCCTTGCAGAGGTTGAGAGGATCATCACTATGTTACCGATGAAGAGAATGAAGGGCAGGGAAGTTAAGGTTTCATCACCTTAAATGGTTTTGAACCAATGAAGCTGTATTTCCTTAAGACGGACAGCCCACCATGTGAAATATAGAGCTTGTGGACAGATTTATATCAGGTTCATAGGGGCGTAATGCACGCAGATTCCTGCGAGTTCCCCTAAGTTCTTAGAGGACAGCTTTGCCATTTGAATCTGAGAGTTGCAAAGTTCCATAAAGAATGGCCCTTATAGATAAGCACAAAGTCAAGAGACAGCACTTGGACAGAATTTGTGAAGGTATCTGCCCCCAGATCATGAACGGCCCCCTGCACCCCCGCCCCCTGGTGGCGTTGCCGGACGGCCCTGACTGCACAGTGGAGATGCCGATCCTGAAGGACCTGGCCACCGTGGCCTTCTGTGAGGGCCAGTCCACTCAGGAGATCCACGAGAAGGTGTTAAACGAGGCCATGGGCGCCATGATGTACCACACCATCACCGTCACCTGGAGAAGTTCAAGGCCCTGCGAGTGATCGTGCGGATAGGCAGTGGCTACGACAATGTGGACATCAAGGCTGCCGGTGAGCTCGGGATCACCGTGTGCAACATCCCGTCTACAGCAGTGGAAGAGACGGCCGATTCCACCATCCGGCACATTCTCAACCTGTACCGGAGAAACACATGGCTGTACCAGGTGCTGCGGGAGGGCACGTGGGTACAGAGTGTGGAGCAGATCCAAGAGGTGGCCACAGGAGCAGCATGCATCCGCGGGGAAACGCTGGGCCTCATCCGCTTTGGTCGCACGGGGCAGGCAGTTGCTGTTCGAGACAAGGCCTTTGGATTCAGTGTCATATTTTATGACCCCTACTTGCAGGATGGGATAGAGCGGTCCCTGGGCGTGCAGAGTCCTATATCCTGCAGGACTTGCTGTATCAGAGCGAGTGCTTCTCCTTGCACTGCAATCTCAATGAACATAACCACCACCTCATCAATGACTTTACTATAAAGCAGATGAGGCAAGGCGCATTCCTCGTGAATGTAGCCCCTGGCGGCCTGGTGGATGAGAAAGCCTTAGCCCAGGCCCTCAAGGAGGGCAGGATACGAGGGGCGGCCCTCGACGTGCATGAATCGGAGCCCTTTAGCTTTGCTCAGGGTCCATTGAAGGATGCACCAAACCTCATCTGTACCCCCCACACAGCCTGGTACAGTGAGCAGGCCTCACTGAAGATGAGGAAGGCTGCTGCCCAGCATTTCCCCGCGGATGCGTGCTGCTCCCGAGGCCACCTCTCGGATCTGCTCCACACTCTGTACCCGCGTGCCCTCCTGCAGTGCCTGGTACAGCCATGTGTTTCTCCGGTACAGGTTGAGAATGTGAAAGATGGTGGAATCGGCCGTCTCTTCCACTGCTGCAGACGGGATGTTGCACACGGCGATCCCGAGCTCACCAGCAGCCTTGATGTCCACGTTGTTGTAGTCACTGCTGGGCAATCACAGGTCACATCCTAAAAGCTTACGAAATTCCTGTGTGAACAAGGAATTCTTTGTCAAGTCAGCTCCTTGGTCAGTAATAGACCAACAAGCAATTCATCCCGAGCTCAATGGTGCCATATACAGATACCCATCAGGTACCGTGGGCGTGGCTCCAAGAGGACTGTCTGTAGCCATGGAAGGGATCATCCCTGAAGGCATCCCAGTGACTCACAACCTCCCTACAGTGGCACACCCTTCCCAAGCGCCCTCTCCCAACCAGCGAGAGCACCCCAATGAGCAATAGCAGAGGATGCCGATGCTGGAAGGTAATCATTCAAATAAACTTGGGACCGAGAGACAGTGAAACATAGATGAACTAAGAGAAAAGGAATTTGACAGTCTTTTTAACTAATTTGGACATATGCATCATTGATGTTGCAGTGTTAAAACTACAAGAGCTAGAAAACTGAAGATGTCTGCTTATGGAAGCACTGAAAAGACTAGGACGTGATTTATTAACGACCAACTTCTGTTATTGTGTGTTAAGTTTTCATCTGTGCATCAAATCACAAAGAATAAATAGAGCTTTTTCCTTTATCAGTCCCTTGGGCACAGCAGGTCCCAAGCACCCTGCTGTAGAATGTGGATCAGGAGTTCCAAACATCAAAATAAAAATTAAGAGGAAAATCCCCATCCTGTGACTCTAGTCCCTTCGGTCTGCAGGGGCTAGTTACCTCTTTTTGCTAATAGGAAGATTAAAACTACAGAATGGGGAGAAACTGCCTGTATTAAGACATCTGCACGCATAGGCTTGAAGAGTACAGGCTCCTGTACAAAGAAATGTCTCACACCTGAACTGCATACTGAGTGGGCAAGTTGGTTGTAAGTTCAGTAATACCCTCTGATGATGCAAAAAAAAAAAAAAAAAAGAAAAAAGTATTAAGTTTCACAAGCTGTTTGTCCTCAAATATATTTTCTCAGTTTCAGATCCTCAGATATTTTATTGAGTGGAAAGTCTTGAACGAAAAGTGTTCAAGAAGAATAATCTTGCATTTCCTTATGTCTCAGGAAACACTTTTTATGGTAACTTGTAAGATTGTCTATCAATCAACAAACCTACTTTTTTAGACATTGATAAAGTCTTCTTTTCTTCATGTGATATTTTATACAAGAACACTTCAGATGTATTATATGTGACGGACTTTAACAAATACTATTAGATTTGTATCAACTAGTTACATGTTTTATTCATAGTCTTTTGTGAATCATTGCCTTTTTGTTTAAAAAGATGGCCTGTTTTGAGCCTTTGTATAGGTACATTCCTGTTTTTGTGACAAAAAACAAACATTAGAACTGTCTCAAACAAAAAATAATGGCTATCAGAAGTATGTTTTGTTTTAGTGTGAGTTACCGTTACTGTATTTGTTTATTGTAAAGGTGGACATTTAGCATTCAGTGCAGTTTTCAAAGAAAAGTAATTAAAAGAAAAAAAAAAAGAACTAAAGGGCACCTGTGACTCAAAGGAGTAGGATGCCGACCCCATATACCGGATGTGGTGGGTTCAAACCCAGTCCCAGCCAAAAACTGCAAAAAAAAAAAAAAAAAAAAAGAACTAAAGAGGAGCAAGGGTGGAATCAAGGGAACCAGTTAGGAAGAGTTGCCAATAATCTAGGGAAGAAATGCTGATGATTTTTAGTCTAGAGTGATACCAGTGGAGGTGGTGAGATGTAGTTAGGTTTGCTGGATTGTTTTGATGTGGAGAGTGAGAGAAAAAGAGCAGTCAGGGATCATTTCAAGGTTTTTTGCCTGAGTATCTAGAAGAATGGAGTTGACTGAGGTGAGAAAGACTGTGGGAGGGACAGATTTGGGGGGAGGAGATCAGGAATTCATTTTTTCGTATATCTGAGATGCTCACCAGACATCCAATTGGAGAAATGTATGAGTTTGAGGAGAAAGCGGGGTTGGAAATATAAATTTGTCAGGTATTAGTGTTTTTATAGAATTTAAAGCTGTACTTCAAGATGAGATGGAGAGAATAGTATAGGTAGAAAAGATGTCCAAATCAGAGCCTACTTCTAAGCTTAGCTCTTAAAAAAGCATAAGTCCTTTTTCTTGGAGACAGAGTCTCACTTCGTCACCCTCAGTAGAGTGGTGTGGCATCACAGCTCACAGTAACCTCAAACTCTTGGGCTCAAGTGATCCTCTTGCCTCAGCCTCCCACGTAGCTAGGACTACAGGGGCCCACCACAATGCCCAGCTACTTTTAGAGATGGGGGTCTCACTCTTGTTCAGGCTGATCTCGAACTGGTGAAGTCAAGCAATCTACCTGCCTCAGCCTCCCAGAGTGCTGGGACTACAGGCATGAGCCACTGCACCTGGCGTAGAGATTAAGTTCTTAATAATTGGTATCTTGTATTGCTATCTGTAGTCTGTATTAGAAGAGTAGGTACTCATTAAGAATGTAAGTCCTCAAGAAACTTGTGGCCTATTTGGGGAAACAAAATATATCTTAAACACAAAACATTTAAATTATGATACAAAGTAGTAAATGATTACATGTAAGAATAACTTTAAAGGGCTATAAATTTACTTATTCTTCTGATGAATGAAATGGAAATGATTAGAGGAAATGGGACCTGAACTAAACCTTAAACAATGGGTAACAGATGCGGAGGTGCAGTTTGGGAAGTCCTCAGGACCACCCTCTCATTCAGTGCTTTCCTAGAAGGACTCAGCAGAATTTAGCTAAGCTGTTGCACTCATAGTTAGGGTTTGTTACAGCAAAAGAATACAGATTGAAATTAGCAATGGAAAAGACACATAATATGCATGTAATATATATAAATAAAAAAAAGTCTGACCTTTAAAAAACCCCAAAAAACAGAAAAAGAGAAGGCACATGTATCAGGGACTAGGAAAGTTCCAGTTATGAGCTTTCAATTTTCCTTTCCCTGTGGAATTGTGTGGCCAGCATTTATTTCTCCTATCATTGATGTGTGGCAGCACTCACAGAGTATTGTCAGTTGGAGAAGCTCACCCAAGCCTTGGAGTCCAGGGTATTTATGAGATTTGGTCACGTAGCCATGACTGACTTTCTCCATAAACATGGCTGACTGTCCACATTGCTAAACTTAGTTTCTTGCCCCTCCAAAGCTCTACCATAAATCACATTGTTAGGATCTATTACAGTATTTGGCATCCTGCTGGCCTTAGTTAAACAAAGGTGTTTATCAGGCAGGGTATCCCAAAGGCTTTCCTCCCAGGAGCCTGGGCAAGGCTAGTCATTTACTCCATGGTGAATGAGGTGGGGATGGTGGTGTCTTCTATATGGAGACAGCATAAGCTCAGATCCAGTGGGAGTGTGTTCACCGTCTTAGACATTGTAGTGACTGCAGTATGGCCTTGTACTAGAGAGTATGAACTCTGGAAACTGCCAGGATTCCTATTCCTGGTAATGCTTAATAGTTGTAGAATTATGGCAACTGTAATTTATAGTTAATCTGTAAGGTACCCAGAAAGCAAGGGTAATAATTATTCCTACTTTATAGGCTTGTTGTGGAGGGTAAAGAGTTAATATATAATGCATGTAGAACATGGATTGACCTGCAGTAAATGCTGAGGAAATCATGAGTTTTTTCATTCACTCCTTAATCATTGATTCACTCAGTGACTTTTTTTTTCTTTAGTATTAGTATGTTAAAGACTTATTTTAGGCCCTCATCTCCTGACCTTAGACTCTTATTTCAGAGTACTTAATGATATATCTAAAGGGCTTATAGCTCTTTTAATATTAACATGTTAAAAAAATTAAATATTTTTCACTCGGCAGCACCCGTAACTCATTGAGTAGGGAGCCAGGCACATACACTGAGGCTGGCAGGTTTGAGCCTGGCCCAAACCTGCTAAATAAACAACAATGACAACTGCAACCAAAAAAAAAAAAATAGCTGGGCATTGTGGTGGGTGCCTGTATTCCTAGCTGCTCAGGAGGCTGAGGCAAGAGAATCACTTACGAGGCTGCTGTGAGCTGTGACGCTACGGCACTCTACCAAGGGCAACATAGTGAGACTCTGTCTCAAAAAATAAATAAATAAATAAATAAATAAATAAATAAATAAAATAAAAATAAATATTTTTCACTCAAATTATTTCTATTAAAGGCAATAATATTATCATACCAGTTTATTGTTCAGAGATTTACTTTTAAGATATTAGCTGTTGCATGTTGCCATGGTCAGGCTTAATAACAAATATATTTTGGTGAACTAGAGAGTGAATTTTAGCTTTCTTATTTACATACAGGTCTGTGTATGATGACCAGCCAAATGCGCATAAGAAGTTCATGGAAAAGTTAGATGCTTGCATCCGTAATCATGACAAGGAAATTGAAAAGATGTGTAATTTTCATCATCAGGGCTTTGTAGATGCTATTACAGAACTCCTTAAAGTAAGGACTGATGCAGAAAAACTGAAGGTGAGAAATATGTTAAAATGCTGTTTATTTTTGTTTTCATTAAATTACTCAAATATTAGTTTATAGTGTATATGTATAAGTTACATTAGATGTGCTGCTTTCAAGAAGTTAATTAATATATGTATTTGGGAATGCTCTTTATTCTCTATTAACACAGTTGTCGTGCTAATGACAGGAGCAGTCTCGTTTTCTAAAGCAAATAATGCACTGACTTAACAGGATTTCTTTCCATGTAGGGAAATGAACTCAAAACATGCATGCAATGAAAGGCATTTTAGTATTTAAAAAACGACAATTAGTACCATATTGATGAAAAGTTGTCTTCTGAAATTCTTAAGAAACTTATTACAAATGATTGTATTCTCAGAATTATTTAATCATATTGAAACTTTATTTAAAGTTTAACAGTGGTGTATAATTTTCTTAAAAGTTGGTCAAAAGTTTCTGCTATACAGTAAAAACATCATTTATTAGATGAGAACTGAATTTGTTTAGTCAGGATATAAAATATTTAATTATAAGAATTGTCCTATTTATCTTTCTTTACATTTAGAACACTTAGCAGACAGAATGACCCTGGTTTACCGAAGGTTATGATTAGAAAACCATTGTATAAAGGATATTCAGATAACAAGAGACTAACTACAGCATCAATGAGGTCACTGAGCATCTTTGTTCAGAAATTAATGAGATTTTTAATAAACCAGAATGTGCTTTCTTACTATGATGACCTAATGAGTCACTTAATATGTGGGAAAATTTGAGGTTGAGCTTTGCCTGCACCTGCAGCATTAAAATGTTGCTGTGGATTGAGATTTCTGTGTTTGATGTTAATCAACCACCCAGTGTTTGCATTCAGCAAAGTATGAATGTTTAATTACCATAAAATGCAATCACCATTTCCTACAGACAATGAATGGCACATAGACCTCATTGAAGTTATCAAAAGGGGAACAGTGGTCAATTGGGTCAGTGATTTGAATTGTTTGACAGACTTAGAGAAGCAAGTAAAGTTCAAAAATCCTGAGTAAATTTGAGAAGTTTGCCACAGAATCTGTTAAAAAGAACTGTCATAAGTAATTGAAGTTAACAAAAGCCCTTTTCAATCAAAAGTTCAAGTTCAAGCTGTAGAGTTAATTTGAATTTGCATTTCTTTGTTCTAAGTTTCTCATGAAGCATGATCTGATTACAAGGGTGAGCAGTTACATCAGGGCAGTTTTATGCATATTTGTCTAACTAAGGTGAAATTATTTTTCAGGTGCAAGTTACTGATACCAACCGAAGGTTTCAAGATGCTGGAAAAGAGGTGAGAAAATGATACATTTTTGGGGGGTTCTCAATATGTGGATGTTCTTTAACTGTTTAAAAATACGAACATTTCTTTTTGTCCTAAGGTGATAAGTCACGCAGAAGATATTATTCAATGTAGAATTCAGCAGAGGAATATTACAACTGTAGTGGAAAAATTGCAGTTATGTCTTCCAGGTGAGTTAAACTTGTCCATAATGTAATATTTGGCTTTGTAAAACTGTAACTTAATAATAACATACAGTCATTCTTTATTATGGGAATTGCAGATTATTTGGTGATTGCTCCCAACAAAGACCATGCTTATCTTTCCTGTTTACTTTATTCCCTGAATTTTATTTATTTATTTATTTATATTTTTGAGACAGAGTCTCGCTTGGTAGAGTGCTGTGGTGTCACAGTTCACAGCAACCTCAAACTCTTGGGCTTAAGTGCTTCTCTTGCTTCAGCCTCCCAAGTAGCTGGGACTACAGGCGCTGGCCACAACACCAGGCTATTTTTTTTCTCTTTGGTTGCAGTTGTCATTGTTATTTAGCAGGCCTGTGCTGGGTTCGAACCCACCAGCCCTGGTGTATGTAGCTGGTGCCCTAACCACTGAGCTATGGGCGCTGAGCCTATTCCCTGGATTTTAATGGTTTTCTTATGTTATAAGGCCCTTGTTTGATTTTCTGTCACATTAGTCTCCTAGAACAACCTCTACATTTCCTCTCTGCCTCATTTACCCTTTGTTCCCCCCTCACTTTTTTTTTTTTTTTTTTTTGGTTTTCTTCAGAATACTTTTCCATGGGGACAGTGTCTTTTTAATTACATTTTCTTACCTTTGTTTAATTTGCCTAATTTTTTACCTCTAGTTTTCTATTGTTTCTTTTTGTCACTTAACTGGTTGGTTTTGCTTTACTCACAATCTCTCATTATGTTGATAAGATGAGAAAACATCAAAAGTCCTAGGTCTTCTCCCTTCTTTCTTTTCCTGCTATATTTTGAAAAAACAGTGAGTTTCTGGTCTCTCTGTTAAGAGCTCAGATATTACTGGCACATCAAATAAATTCTGAAGAAAGAAATTCAGTATTTTCTTTACCTGGATTTAATATAATTTAAGTTTGATACATTGTGTTTAAACAAAAGGAAGTTGGTATATATCATTATTTTCTTAATATAGTAATCTAAATTCTACTCTTTGTAATTTTTTTTTTTTGTGGAGATAGTTTTATTCTGTAACTTTCAGTAGAGTACAGTGGCATCAATCATAGCTCACTGCAACCTCAAACTATTGGACTCAAGGGATTCTCCTGGCCCAGCCTCCGGAGTAGCTGAGACTACAGGCATGTGCTATCATGCCTGGCTAATTTTTTTACTTTTTGTAGAGAGAAGGTCTTGCTCTTCCTCAGGCTGATCTCAAACTCCTGGTCTCAAGCCACCCTCCTGCCTTGGCCTTCCAGAGGGCTGGAACTGTAGGCATGAGATACTGCATCAGGACTCTTTGTATCATTTTTTTAAACTTTTGTTTGTGTGTGTGTATATGTGTGTATATATATATATATATATATTTATTTATTTATTATTATTATTTTTTTTTTTGAATGAGACTAAATCTTCATACCTGGGAGAATAGAATGAGGTGTTTTGTGTAATATTTATATAATATGAATTAGTTGAGACTACAAATTATATTGCTAAAACTGTTGGTAGATTTTATTAGCTAAAAAAGCTGTATTATTGTTTTCTGACTTATGAGAATAACATCCTGTTTTTAGAATCAATGAAATTCTACCCAGTTTAATCTCTGATGGACCAAGGATATTTGCATGTTAACTTTTGAGTAAATGTCTGCTTATTATATTAGGTTTTGGGGTTGTGAAACCTACTTCCTTATAATCATGTTTAATAATAACTCTTTTATTTCAATTTATTTATTTTTATTTTATTTCTGAATATTACAGGGATACAAACATTTTGGTTACATAAATTGCTTTTGTACCATTTGAGTCAAATTTATAAGTGTGCCCATCACCCATTGTACCTGTTAGGTATGAATTTACCTGTCCCCTTCCCCCACCTGCTAAATTTCCACTAAGTATAATTTCCATATGTGTAATAAGTGTTGATTAGTTCCAATTTAATGATGAATACATGTTTTTATTTTTCCATCCTTTTATTTTGTTTTTTGAGACAGTCTCAAACTATTGCCCTGGGTAGAGTGCCATGACATCTAGCTCCCAGCAACCTCTAACTTGGGCTCAAGTGATCCTCTTGCCTCAATTTTTCTATTTTTAGTAGAGATGGGTTTTCACTTTTGCTCAGGCTGATCTCAAACTCGTGAGCTCAAGCAATTCACCCGCCTTGGCCTCCCAGAGTGCTAGCATTATAGGTGTGAACCAACATGCCTGGCCCTGTTTTTCCATTCTTATACTATTTCACTTAAGGATCCCCAGTTTCAAAAACACCTCTTTGCCACCATCAGAAACATCGTAGTAGCCCTTAAGACAGCTTCTAAATTTGAATGCTTTGTCTCTATCTGGTAATAAACCTAAAATATTGGGTCTTGAAGAAATGAACAAAAAGTATACTCAGCTTATTCCCTAATGGGCTATTTGAAATAGAGAAAGGGAAGTAGAAGTTAGGTTTTTGTTACTGCTACTGTCAGGGCTAGGCAGCAACTCTGAATTCATATAATTACTGTGTTCCTAGCAGCTTCATCCAGAATTACCTGCTTGCTTCTTTCCATCCTTCTAATTATCTACTCAAAAATTGTTTTTGTGTGTGGTCAGACATTGTGTAGGTATTGGAATTATAAACTTAGAAAGGACGTAGTTTTAGCTTTTGAAGGATCCTATGATTCATCAATTACAAGTACAGTTGCCTAACTCCTCATTGAATCTGGAGGAGTATGAGAGGATATAAGAAGTCCAGTGTAAACAATGCCTTTTCTTGGTATATTAGATTGTTTTTGAGGAAAGTATTATTTTTATATGAAAACAGTGTGGAACTACTATGAGGTAGATATGAAATTTAATATGAATTGTTGAGATAAAATAGGAGACTTCAAAGAAAGTTTATACTTGTAGTAGCAAGCTCTGTCCCAGGATTTGTGCTGTGGTTGGAAAATGAGAAAATATTACATTACAGTATAGGGGATGTGATAAAGATATACTTAGGGTCTTGCGAGGACATAAAGTTAGTGCTGGTTTACTGTAGCCATGATTGCAGATTTATAGTTCTCATCCAAATCAATATCTCTTGTAAGCTTTTGGAGACCCTAGGATTAGTCAGATGACTGTAGAACAGCAGTTCTCCACCTGTGGATTGTGACCCACAGGAACTGTATTAAAGGGCCATGGCATTAGGAAAGTTGAGAACCACTGCTGTAGAAAGTCTGAAAAAAAAAAAAAAGTTGTATGTCTCTGTGGTCTAGGACAACTGTGAGTTTGGTCTGATGAGCAAAAAATAATTTACCCACTCTCTACTTTGAAATTCTACTAAGGTAATAATAATCTATGTAGTTTAAAACCTTTCTGGCAACACTGTATCATCTTATTGAAGCTTATGATAATTTTAGTGGATAATTGCATTTCTGGACCTTTGATAGAAAAGATGAAATGAATAAAGATGTTTTGTTAATGTTTATATGAGCTTTATTATAATTCATTCTCTCCTGTAAGCTTTTGGGGTTATTTTTCTTTGTAGATTTTGTCAAGTTTTTATTTCTAGTGAGTTATAACACAATTGTATTGTTTTATTTGGTGTTTGATTCAAAATCAGTGACTCTCACTGTCATTTAACTTTCTCAAATAAGCAAAGTCCAAACTTGAAAATTCTACTTCAAGGAAGAAATACTAAAATGTTAGTAATTTCTGAATTAGGATAATTGTTAGTAGGATACTGTCTCAAGTATAAGTGTTAGCATACAATTTTATGTAAGTTTTCCAGATTCAATATAATATATGAATATATATGTAATTTCAAATATATATGGAAATTAAAATATATTTTTAGTATATTTTATTTGGAAATATTAACTCAAAATGCAGGGAAGACTAACGAATTTATAATATACTCTTCTCTGCTGTAATAATTTTCATTTCTCAAAATATTGTATTTTTTAATGCAGTGCTGGAAATGTACAGTAAGCTAAAAGAACAGATGAGTGCAAAAAGGTGAGTTGGTTTCTTTCCTACTGTTTTAAATAAGAAGTTTTTCCTATTATTGAAAGCGTAGATGAACTTACTATTAATTACAGTGAATCATGAATTTTGTTTTTTTCTTTAACACTAATCTTGTTGGATACAATCTACTCCTCAAGATCATCTAGTAAAGCAAATCTTAGCCATTTATTTATGAATCCTTGCCCCTAATAAACAAATTGAGTATTGATAATATTAAGGACAACTAGATAGGAATGAGAAAATATTGATTAATTTACCAACATATTAACATTGCATATAATCAAAGACTGTCTTAGTCCTTCTGCATTGCCATAAAGGAAAGCCTGAGGCCGGGTAATTTACAAAGAAAAGAAGTTTATTTGGCTCCTTGTTCTGCTGGCTCTACAAGAAGCATGATATCAACATTAGCTTTTGGTGAGGGCCTCAGGAGGCTTCCATTCATGGCATAAGGAGAAGGGGAACAGGCATGTGCAGAGATCACACATTTGGTATTTGATTCAAAATCAGATAGGCAGGAAGCAAGAGAGAGGGGGGAGGGAGGTGCCAGAACTGGCTGTTTTTTAACAGCCAGTTCTCCTGGGAACTAATAAAGCCAAGAACTCACTCTTTACATTACTGGCAGGAAGGCACTGAGCTATTCCCGAGGGATCCACCCCCATGACCCAAGCACCTCCCATTAGGCCCCACCTCCAACTTTGGGTATCAGATTTTAACATGAGGTTTGGAGGGGTCAAATATCCAAACCATAGCAAGGGCTAAGTGCATATTGTAGAAGGAAAGCTAAGTGTAGGCTTTTTTGACAATTTGGGCTAGTGTAGTTCACATTTTATTTTATAACACAAATGAATACATGGCAACTGAAAAATAATTTAAAGGAGGATTAGATGTAGTGCTGAACAATTTTGAAGTAATATAGAAGAAACCAAAATAAATGAAACACATTTGGAATAGGGAAAAAACAATTTCTTGTTGCTTTATTAATAACTACTTAATTTTCAGAATGCATAATATACAAATCTGTAGTAAAATACTTGTGTATCTCCTGCTTCATAGTGCTACATATTGAATTTTGTTAGACTTTACCAATTGATGCTAATTAGTAGAATGATTTTTTCCTTATTAATAAACAAGCCATAAACTATTCTTGAAATACAGTCTTACTTTCTCTTATGTATATGTGTATGTGTATGTATTTTTTTTTTTGAGACAGAGTCTCAAGCTGTCGTCCTGGGTAGAGTGCTGTGACATCACAGCAACCTCCAACTCTTGGGCTCAAGCAATACTCTTGCTTCAGTCTCCCAAGTAGCTGGGACTACAGGCGCCCGCCACAATGCCTGGCTATTTTTGTTGTTGTTGTTGTAGTTGTCATTGTTGTTTCAGCGGGCTTGGGCTGGGTTCGAACCTGCCAGCCTTGGTGTATGTGGCCAGCACCCTACACACTGAGCTATGGGTGCTGCCCCTCTTATATATATATTAGTAATATATATTCTTAATCATTATACATTCTTATATTTTAAAGAGTCAGAATAGTTATATGGTTTGTTGTAAAAAAAATAGGTATCACCCTCCCTACTTCCCATTCACCATTTCTTCTTTATAGGGGCAAAAACTTTTAACCTTTTTTGACTGGTTATATTTACATCTTTAAATAACTAACATGTAGCATTACCTGTTTCCTAGCTTGGTGTATTAATCTCTTTTTTCAGTAATATAATTTAACATTTTTATTTCCCCAGTTATCCCCAAAATGCATTATATCTTTTTTTCTTCCCTGAAAACACTAGTTTTCATATATTTGTCCCTTTTAATCCAAAACAGTCTTCCTTGTTTTCTTTATTTTTCATGAAAGGATCTAGATCAGTTGTCATGCAGAGAGGGAAATTTGGGGTTTGTTTAATTGTTTCCTTATGTTTAGGTTCGTGTCAGAAGTTTTTGGCAATAGTATGAGATAAATGATATTGGGTACCTTGCATTATATGACATCATAAGGCATTTCTGTGTCTCTAGGTTATGCTAAATTGATCATTTGGTTAAAGAGATGACAACCAAGTCTCTTTTGAAAAGGTATATTTTTATCTTTGCAATTAATAAGTAATCTGTGTTATGTGGTATTTTTGAGTTCTATTTCCTGACATCTTTTTACTCAGTAGTTTTGGTATTGTTGCTTTAATCAATTATTATATTCCTTGGTGTCTCCTTCACTTCACACTTAGGACTAAATGTGGAACCCCCATCTCCTATGCCTAGGTCAATTTCTTGTGAATTTCCTAGGCCTCAATTCCATGAAAGGACTGTATCCATTCATTGATACATCCATTCACCTTGCCCCTGGTAGAAGGGACTGTATTCATTTGTTTCCTGGCCAAGGAACCCATACACCTATATATACCCTGAGACTAAAGGCCTAAAGGAGGAGATGGGGAAAGACTGGGAGAGAAGCGGAGAGAGCTTCTCTCTCCCCACTAGAATTCTCTCTCTCTATCAGGAGCCTTAATGTTTTCTGTATTCTTTTCTGTGAATAAATTCTGTCTTACAAAAAAAAAATCAATTATTATATTGGGGTTATAAAATGGTGATTAAAAAATTATATCATTTCTTTAATGTTTATTAAGTGGCTTTTAAAAGTTTTTTTTTATTTTTGCCCTTTTTTTTTTTTTAATATAAAGAAGAGCTTTTCTTTTTTATCCCCCTCTTCTTTCTTTTTTTCCTGATTATTGCTATGGACTCATGGATTTTTAAAATAAATGTGTCATAATTATTATGGATATTCTTTTGATGCACAGATTGTTCCAAATTTGGTTAGAGAAACCCCTCAAGCCACTTCCTGTGTCCTTATTTAACTTTGAGTGTTTTTTTTGCTTATTATACAATAAAATGTTACAGGTTCTAATTGTACTTTTCTTGCCCTGGAAATGGCCATTCTTTGAGATACTGTCTGTCTCCTTTTAGTGAGTAATAGTGTTGTGCGCAGCTCAAGGGATCCCCCACATAAATCACCGAGAGACTGAATCCGACGTAAAAGCAAGCCCGGCCTGGGGGCCTCTCATAACTGACGCAGCAGGAAAACGGAGAAGCCCACAGCCTCGAAAAGGAGGGGGTTTTTAAGCGTACAGAAAGGAAAAAGGGAGGGGATGTGGGGTGAGCTGATAGAGGTCTAGGGGACTGAGTAATACTTGTCCTTGGCTGGTTTGGGAAGGAGCTGCTATCACTCGGGGCAGACACAAGGACGAGGGGCGGGGGAGGGAGTTACTTAATGCTTTTCGTATGTAACTACATAATGAAGGCTGAGGAATAAGATGGAGTTAGTTTTAACAAAATGGAGTCAGCTTGGTCTTTACAATAGTAGTATTTGGAAAGTGAGATCTGTGTGCTAGGTGGGTTTATTACTCCTCCTACTCCCCTATCCCTCACCCCCACCTCTCTGTCATACTCTCTGTCTTCCAGGGATACCATTGAGAAACATGAAGTCCTTTTGATTTCTCATCTTTAGTTTATGACCTACTTTGTCTCTCTTTTAAAATCTTCTCTTTGTTTTCTGTGGTTTGTAATTTACTGATGACTTGTTTTGATATGGGTTTATTGTGTTGAATACTTGGTGAATTTTCTTTTAATCTGGAAACTATCCTTTACTCTGGTAATGTCTATAAGCCCTATAAAATTTTCTTGAAATATTGTTTTCTTGATGCTTTCTGTAGGACAGGTATTAATGTTCAATCTTCTAGATTGGTCCTCATATTTTCTTTTTTCTTCCTTTCATTTTGTTGTTGTTGTTGTTGAGACAGAGTCTCACTATGTTACCCTGGGTAGAGCGCTGTGTCATCACAGCTCACAGCAACCTCTTAACTCTTGGGCTTAAGAGATTTTCTTGTCTCAGCCTCCCAAGTAGCTGGGACTACAGGTGCCCACCACAATACCTGGCTATTTCTTTTTTTTCTTTTTGGTTGCAAGTTGTCATGGTTGTTTAGCAGGCTCGGGTCGGGTTTGAACCTGCTTGCTTCAGTGTATGTGGTTGGTGCCCTAACCACTGAGTTATGGGTGATACCGGAGTTTCAAGTTCTTGGTCTCCGCGATTCATTTTGAATTGAAGGACCACAGATCAGTGGTAGGATAGGGTTATTCACAGAAACAAATACAAAAACTTACAAAAACCAAAGGTTTTGGCAGAGAGAACCTAGGAGGGGAACAAGCTTTCCTGTTTCCTCTTTGAGGTCTGTCCTCGGGCTCTCTGCTCAGGGGTTTATATAGTCCTAGGGGGTTGTTTTGCCCGAACTCAAAGTTGCCTTTTAGGGTGTGGGTTTTGGTCAGTTACAGCCAATTGTCCAGTCAGCTGCAAGGTGTCAGAACTCTCAGGCCCTGGAAACTCACCTGAGGAGACAGTAAGGTGCCAGTGTCTCCCCTGCAGGTGTCCAGCCCTTCCAGCAAGCTGGTTTCTCCAGCCACCACAGCATTAACACCACCAGGGCTAATGCAGCAGGTTGTGGCACCACTTTGTCCTGCATCATGGGCACCAAGTCGGTCCTCAAATTTTCTTATCTCTCCCTTCTTTGACATTTTTTTTTTTTAAGAGACGGAATCTCACTTTATTGCCCTGGGTAGAGTGCCGTGGTGTCACACAGCTCAGAGCAACCTTCAACTCCTGGGCTTAGGTGATTCTCTTGCCTCAGCTTCCCAAGTAGCTGGGACTACAGGTGCCCACCACAACGCCCAGCTATTCTTTCACATTTTTTATCTTTATCTTCTTTCTTTTCTATGAGATTTCTTCATTTTTATCTTCTAAAAGCAATTTTTATTTATTTTTTCATATCTGCTACCTGATTTTTAATTTCTAGGAGCTGTTTTTCTTTGTTTGGAGAAAGAGCCTCACTATGTCGTCCTTGGTGGAGTGTTGTGGCAGCACAGCTCACAGCAACCTCAAACTCTTGGGCTTAAGCAGTTCTCTTACCGCAGCCTCCCAAGTAGCTAGGACGACAGGCACCTGCCACAATGGCTATTTTTGTTGTTGTTGTTGCATTTGTTGTCATTGTTATTTTAGCTAGCCTGGGCTGGGCTTGTACCTGCCTGCCTTGGTGTGTGTGGCCAGCACCATTACCACTGTGTATGGTCAATGAGCCTAGAAGCTCTTTTTGTTTTTTTTTGAGACAGAGTCTCAAGCTGTTGCCCTGGGTAGAGTGTCGTGGCATTATAGCTCACAGCAACCTCCAATTCCTGGGCTCAAGCGAGTCTCCGCCTCCCAGGTAGCTGGGACTACAGGCGCCCACCACAACGCCTGGCCATTTTTGTTTTTTAGTTGTAGCCGTCATTGTTGTTTGGCGGGCCCAGGCTGAATTCGAACCCACCAGCGTAGGTGTACGTGGCTGATGCCTTAGCCCCCTGAGTCACAGGCGCCGAGCCTAGAAGCTCTTTTTTGATGTTCAATTTTTTTCCCTGGTAATCTGTTCTTAATTCATTGTTGCAGTATTTTCTCTTAGCCCTCCAAGAATTTAGAAATATAATCTTTCATAGTTTGTTCCCTCTAAGGTTTTTTTTTTTTTCCAGTTTTTATTTCTACCTTTCATTCCAGCATTTTGTTGTTGTTGTTATTGTTTGAGACAAGAGTCTCACTCTGTCACTGTGGTTGCAGTGCCCTGGTCTCAGCCTAGGTCACAGCAACTTCAAACTCCTCAGCTCAAGTAGTCCTCCTGCCTCAACTTCCCAAGTAGCTAGGATTATAGGTTCTGGCCTACACAAGAAGCTACTTTTTCGGTCTTCAGTAGAGATGGGTCTTGCTGTTGCTCAGGCTGGTCTGGTACTCCTGAACTCAAGAGATCTTCCCACCTCAGCCTAGAGCGCTAGGATTATGGGCAGAAGCCACCGTGCCTGGCCTGCCTTTCTATTTTTTTTTGCAGTTTTTCCAAATGTCTACCTCTCTGTTTTTGTGCCAATACCATGCTGTTTTGATCACTATCAATTTATAGTAGATTCTCAGGTCTGGTAGCGTGATTCCTCCTGCTTTGTTTTTATTTCTGAGTAATGTCTTGGCTATTCGAGGTTTTTTCTGATTCCATATAAAAAGAAGTATTATTTTTTTCGAGATCTTTAAAATATGACAATGGAGCTTTTCAGCTATTTCTTTTCTTAAAGTTTCATAGTTCTCTTTATAGAGATCTTTCACATCCTTGGTTAGGTAAACTCCCAAATATTTCATCTTCTTTGGCACTACTGTGAAAGGAATAGAGTCCTTGATTGTTTTTTCGGCCTGGCTATTGTTGGTGTATATAAAAGCTACAGATTTAAGGATGTTGATTTTGTAGCCTGAGATATTGCTGTATTCCTTGATCACTTCTAAAAGTTTTGTAGTAAAATTTCTGGTGTTTTCCAGATATACAATCATATCATCTGCGAAAAGTGAAAGTTTAATCTCTTCTGACCCTATGTGGATACCCTTGATCGCCTTTTCTTTCCTGATTGCAATGGCTAAAACTTCCCTTACGATATTGAAGAGCAATGAAGACAATGGGCAACCTTGCCTAGTTCCTGATCTAAGTGGAAATGGTTTCAATTTAACTCCATTCAATACAATATTGGCTGTGGGTTTGCTGTAGATGGTCTCTATCAGTTTGAGAAATGTCCCTTCTATACCAATTTTCTGAAGTGCTCTGATCATGAAGGGATGCTGGATATTGTCAAAATCTTTTTCTGCATCTGTTAAGAGAATCATATGGTCTTTATTTTTTAATTTGTTTATGTGCTGGATTATGTTTATAGATTTACGTATATTGAATCAGCCTTGAGACCCTGGGATAAAGCCCACTTGGTCATGGTATATAATTTGTTTGATGTGTTGTTGGATTCTGTTTGTTAGTATCTTGTTAAATATTTTTGCATCAATATTCATTAGTGATATTGGTCTGTAGTTTTCTTTTTGGATCTTTTCCTGGTTTAGGGATCAAGGTGATATTCGCTTCATAGAATGTATTGGATAGTATTCAATCTTTTTCTATATTTTGGAAAAAGTTGAATAATATAGGTACTAGTTCCTCTTTAAAGGTTTGGTAGAATTCTGATGTGAAGCCATCTGGTCCCGGGCTTTTCTTTTTAGGGAGATTTTGTATGGTTGATGCTATTTCAGA
>CAUYON010024435.1:0-17771 GCA_963573935.1 Arctocebus calabarensis | reverse complement strand
CATCTTCTCTTAGTCTCCTTAACACTAAACAACTTTTTTTCCCATCCCATAAATTATTGCCTCTCATCAGCTGTTGTCAAGGAAACAAGATTTTTAAAAAGATAGGTAAAATATGAGTCAATGAGGAACTGAGTATAAGTTTTGGGATTGAAGCAGGATATATTAAAGCTTAGGATTATTGAGAGTTATTTCAAACATACTAAACACCTTTTCACTTATTTCTAAGTTTGAAGATTCGTTAAAGTTTATTTCCTTTTCTGGTGGGAATGCAAACTAGTACATTCCTTTTGGAAATACATTTGGAGAATACTTAGAGATCTAAAAATAGATCTGCCATTCGATCCTATAATTCCTTTATCGGGTATATATCCTGAAGACCAAAAATCACATCACAATAAAGATATCTGTACCAGAATGTTTATTGCAGCCTAATTCATAATTGCTAAGTTGTGGAAGAAGCCCAAGTGCCCATCGACCCACGAATGGACTAATAAACTGTGGTACATGTATACCATGGAATACTATGCAGTCTTAAAGAAAGATGAAGACTTTACCTCTTTCCTGTTTACATGGATGGAGCTGGAACATATTCTTCTTAGAAAATTATCTCAAGAATGGAAGAAAAAGTATCCAATGTACTCAGCCTTACTATGAAGCTAATCTATAGCTTTCATATGAAGGTTAAAACCCAGTTATAGCACGAGAAATGGGGAAAGGGGCAAGTGAGGGGAGCGGAGGGGGGAGAATGAGTAGAGGGAGGGTGATTGGTGTGGTCACTCTTACGGTGCATCTTAGAAGGGTACAAGTGAAAATTACTAAATGCAGAACATAAATGTCTTCATATAGTGATTAAAAGACCATGAAGGCTATGTTAAATAGTTAATGAAAATATTTTAGATTGTATATGAAGTCAGCACATTGTGCCCCATGATTGCACCAATGTGCACAATTATGATTTAATTAAAAAAAATAATAAAATAAATTATTTAATTGAGGTACTGGATTTGTTGACCACTTGCAAAATAAGTAATAATAATAAAAATAAAATAATTATTAGTTCTTAGAGAGAGAAAGTGGCAGGTGAGAGGAAATAAGAAATCAGAGATAACTGGGAAAGACTTCTGGATTAAACACAGGGGTGGGTGGAGCTCCAAGAGATTGGGACAGGTGATTTTGGGTGTGTAGAGTGTTAGACATCATTAGACATTCAAGTGCAGAGATGAACAGGAAGCCCATACTCAAAGCAGGGAAGGTTATACGGTTTTAGAGAGAAACTCAAATGTTCTTTGCTGTTTTAGTATTCATATTTTCTATTTTATTTTAAATTTTCCTTTTTCTTTTTTAAACATATCATAAGGAATATTATTATTTGGTGTTTAATTGTCAAATAAAAATCATACAGATGTTTGGTGTACAACACAATGTCTGGTTATATGTATATATTATGGAGTGCTCAATTCAAGCTAATTACCACATGTATCAACTCACATACATTTGTATGCCATTGGGCCACTTAAAACTTCCTGTCTTGGAAGTTCAATCCTTGGCTGTTAACTACATTCACCAGGTACAGCACAGATTTCTTGGACTCCTTTCCTCCTGTGAAACTGGACTTGTGTGCAAGTTCTCCAATCTCCCATGTCCTCCCACCCAGGACTACCTTCTACTCTACTTCTGTGAGCTGAGCTTTTCTGGGTTCCCCACATGAATGAAGTCCACATGGTTTGTGTCTTCTCTCCTGGATCATTTCAATTAGCATGATGTCCTCCAGGGTCTTTTCTGTTCATGCAGGGAAAGTTCATGTTCTTCACTGTCTTTTCCTCCTTACTGGTGGACAGACATTTTCCCACCTACCCTTTCACTGAGGGGTGGATTGGCAACTTTCCTATCTGCTGAGACTTGTGGACTCTGAAGGAGTCAGCTGTCTTAGGGCATATGGGGCTTCGTGGGCTTGATGTTGCTATGGATCGAGAGATCCTGGGAAAATTGTTCAGGGAAGCAAGTCAGCTAGAAGGAAAAGTGGGAGGGTGCATTCCAAGTGTGGTATGTTTGACGTTGGCATTTTGAGAGTGGGGCACATTCTAGGAATGAGAGGTTCAGAAGCTGGTGCTGAAGGAGGATATTGGAGGCAAAGCAGTGAAAACCTTAATTGATTGTTGAGGGAAAGGGCCTCAGTCGTCTGGGATCTGAGAGATGTGTGGTCTGGATGTTGACTTTATGAGAAAGGTTTCATGAACTATGCAGGAGAGGAAGTTTGTAAGCAGCCCACACTCCTCAAGACCGAAGCAGAGAAAATAGTCAAAAGAAGGAAAGTAGATAAAGACTGTTCTTCCCTTTTTCCAGGTTCTCTTGCCCTGCAGAGTGGAGTGGAGGAAATAGGGAGCCATTGGCCAAAGGTTGAGAGGATGAAGAATGACTATACCTTCTGGGGACAAAGGAGAGTACAGTGACCACAAGTAATACAGATGTTCCTAAGGATGTCTTGATTTAGGATTTTCTTTTCCCTTTATGATGGTACTTTTGGCTGTGTGTATCAATGATATGTACCCATACAACTATCCTCTTTCTCATTTTCCATAGAGTCTTCAAAAAATTACATAACATATTCAAAACTTTCTTAAAAACTAGTCTTCCTGCCAGATGATTTTGCACATCTGAAGGCTAATGTGAGTGTTCTCAGCACATTTCAGGTGCCCTAGCAGAAACTATGATGTCTGCTAGGTTACCTAATATTAAATACATTTTGAATGACCACACATAACTTAAATGAGTTTATCTAGATTTAACCCCGTTGCAATAAGAATCTATACCATATTACTTACATTTGCTAACATGGTAGGTGGTTAGTTTTCTAACCACACACACACCAAAAAGAATATGTAAAAAGAAAATGTAAAGACAAGAATAAAAAAGAAAGTGGTAATTGTATGAGGTGAAGGATTTGATAATTTGATTGTGGTGATTATTTCACAATGTGTAAGCATATAAAAGCATCAGCATGGAGACCTTAGTTGTTAATAATATACTGAGAAAGCAGCCACAGGAAATACAGAATATAAGAATTGTTCAAGAGAAAGTCAAATTGTCTCTCTTTGCAAGCAATATTGTCTCTGACAGAGAAAATCCCTGAAAGTTCTACCAAAGTACTCCTAGAACCAATCAACAAAGTCAATAAAGTTGAGGAATACAAAACCAACATACAAAAATTAGGATCATCTCCACAAACTAAAATGAGCTAGCAAGAAAAAGAAATCAAGAAGGCAATCCCATTACAATAGTTACAAAAAATACGTTAAAATCCTAGGAGTACATTGACCAAAGAGGGGAAAGATCTCTTCAAGGAAAACTATGAAATACTGATGAAAAGAATTGAAGAGGACACATAAAAAATGAACGATATCCCATGTTCAAGAATTAGAAAAATTAATATATGAAAATGACCATACTACCAAAAGCAATCTATGCAGTCCATGCAAGAAATACCAAAAAAACTCTAAAACCCATCAGGACACCTGACATAGACAAAGCATCCTGAAAGGAAGGAATAAAGCTGGAGGCATTGTTCTGACTCCAAATTACAGTACAGAGCTGTACTGCCCCAAATAGCATCATTTTGGCTGAACAACAGACACATAGACCAGTGGAACATAACAGAGTCCCTCTATTTACAGACAACTGATTTTTGGCAGTCACACAGAATATTCACTAAGGACAGTTTCTTCAAGAAATGGATCAGATTTCTATCTCTCTCCATGTATGACAGTCAAGTCAAAATGAATTAAAGACACAGATGTAACACCTGAAACTGTTTTAAAGAAAGCAGCCAAGTGAGGTGGTACAAGCCTGTAGTCCCACCTGGTGGGGAGGCAGAGGCAGGAGGATTGCTCATGTTCAGAAGTTCAAGAGCAGCGGTGGCAACACAACCAAATCCCAGGGTCAAAAAACAATACAGAAAATATGGGCAGATGAGCTGAATAGACTTTCTCAAAAGAGGTCATACAAATGGCAAACAGGTATATTAAAAATGCTCAATGTCACTAATAATCAGGAAAATGAGTTTCAAATCATATTGAGATATCATCTCACCCAGGGTAGAATGGCTCTTGTCAAAAAAAGACAAAAAGCTAACACATGATATCAAGGATATGGAGAATACAGAACTCATACTGTCAGTGAAAAAGGAAATTAGTACAGCCATTATGGAAAACTGCATGGTGGTTTGTCAAAAACTACACTTAAATTACCATGTGATCCTATAATCCCTTTTCTGGGCATATAAACACAAGAAAAGAAATTGGTATATTAAAGAGATTTCTCATGCCCAGGTTTATTTCAGCACTATTCATAACAGGCAAAATATGAAATCAAGCTAAGTGTTCACCAGTGGAGCAGTGGACAAAGAAAATGTGATATAGCTGGGGGTGGTGGCTCATGCCAGTAAATCCAGAACTCTAGGAGGCCAAAGAGGATGGATTGCCTGAGCTCAGGAGTTTGACACAAGCCTGAGCAAGAGCAAGACTCTGTTTCTACTAAAAATAGAGAAACTAGTCAGTGTGGTGAACACCTGTAGTCCCAGGTAGTGGGTTGGCTGAGACAACTGGATATCTTCAGCCCAAAAGTTTGAGATTGCTGTGAACTATAATGACACCACAGCATTCTACCCAGGGTGACAGAATGATACTTTGTGTCAAAAAAATCAACCTGAGCATTAAGGAGATACATGATTGATAATAATTCACAATATATTTGACAGGAGGGTGAATTCTAATTCCAAGAATCTCTGTCATTAACACTGTGTGTTTTGTCTCTCTCTGTGGGTCTGTGGATGGGTGTGTGTGGACATGTGCTGGCTATGCAGGTGAGTGTGTCTCTTCCTCCTACTTTAGAAGGCTGACACTGTTTTATTTGCTCACCTGGTCCATTCCACCTTAATAAACTGTACCCTAAAAACATCTTCTAAAATGCTGCAGCTGAAAACTGTGAAAGAGATCTATTTGGAAACTCTTGATTTCGCAGAAAACAATTTTGGTTCAAAAATAAAATAGAAGTAAAAAGAAAATAGAAGCCACCTCCTGAGCTACACCATGCCACACTCTACTTAATTACTTAAGAAGAGGCTCTTTGTCCTGCTTCCTGAAACCTACATATGTTCCATCTGGTAACCAGGTTATCCTCAGAACATACAAGAAAAGACCTGAGGAAATCAAGAGCACCTAGACTGGCCTCTGAAACTTCATATTTGCCACCCCCATAGCAGTCCAATTGTCTGAATTACATCATTCCCACATCTAGCCTTATCCCCCTGAGAGAAACCAGCAAACTTAACAAGGCCAGTGGACCAGCAAAACTATGGGAAGACAAAAGTTAAAAACTTCAGTTGTCAGGATAAAAAGTATATTTTTTCAGATGTTTTCATTTGTCTATATTTAGTGTGTCTTATTGTCTTTTGTTAACCATACTACATGCTATTCCCTGTCTAACTTTAAATTAACTTAACTGCATAAATTCAATCCCAGAACAAGTGCAGTAAATCATAATAATTGTTTCTATTTCAAATTTATTTCATAGATATGAAATGTAGTAATCAGAGTGGAGAATTAAAGCACGTGTAGTGAGAAAGAGGTGGAGTCAGGCAGGCTAGGGCAGACATGACACAGCTGGTCTGGTGGATTGAGATCCTTCCTGCCTGACCTCAGTCCTTATCTCCTATTCTTACTGTTCTGTAAATTTAACTCCTAACCTAACGATGCCTATCTTAAATAGTTTAAGTAGATTAATTTAGGAGATTAAAGTTTAAATTAAAATATCATAATAGGTCATTGAGGTATGCTGATTATTATTTGAAGTACAGGTTGATATGGTCTTTGCTATGCACTTTTATGTATTAAACTGTAATTGTGGAAATGGAAGAACAAAATAGTGTTGGACACTCCCAAAATAGTTGGACAGTGTTCTCCAGAATCCCAGCCTTCAGACAAATAAAGTTTGGTGGACCTATCCCCATCTGTGCACATTTGCAGACAGTGACAGATGGTAGGATCCTCTTTCTCTGGCAAGAGGTGTGTAGGTAGGTGTAGGTCTCCCACCCTCCATAGAAGCCTTACCCTCTTTAGCTCATATATTTCATGCCACCTTTCATTAAACTTCAGAAATGCTTTAGCTAAACATTTTCCAGGTGACAAAATTGGAAACTCTCAATTTTGCAGAAAATAATGTTGGGTCAAATGTCTGTTTATAAATAAAATACAAATAAAATCAATGTTTTCAATTATTCACTCTCAGGGAAACTTGAACACAACTGCTACATCCAATAACAGGTATTTGAAAACTCAAGATTATTATTCATGAACACTTACTTCCAATTTGAACCTTCCAGGATCAGATGAAATTTTCATTTTCCTGAAACATATTTTAAACTACAGATGCCAAGGCTTAATGCCTGTGGCTCAAGCATCTAAGCACCAGCCACATACACCTGAGCTGGTGGGTTTGAATCCAGCCCAGACCCACCAAACAAAAATGACAGCTGCAACCAAGAAATAGCCGGGAGTTGTGGCGAGTGCCTGTAGTCCTAGCTACTTGGGAGTCAGAGGCAGCAGAGTTGCTTGAGCCCAGGAGTTGGAGGTTGCTGTGAGCTGTGATGCCACAGCATTGTATCCACGGTGACGACTTGAGGCTGAGGCTCTGTCTCAAACAAATAAACAAACAAACAAAAATTTATTGTACTCATGGTTTTATTAGTAAACCCCAAGAAAGAAATAGAAAAGGGAAGCTCACCTGTGACCACCGTGGCCCCCTGCTGGAGTCCTGGACATGTTCTGGGACTCTTTCCAGAAGGCAAAGGAGGCTTCTCCAAAGGGAAACCAGCCCCAGGGACAAGCAGGAGGATTAGAGCACTCCGTGAAGTGAGAGGCCAAAGCGAGACTGGTGGACTGCCCCTCGTCCTGCGTGAGTCAGGCAGCCCTGGGACAGGGCCTGGAGACCCATGGTTTTTCGTTGGCAGGAGACACAGATGTGGCTTGCGCTGGACCCAAAAGTCTGCAGAGCCTTAAGGGGATACTGCTCCCTGCGGTCCGCTTGCCGGGAAATCTGACAGCGGAGGGAGGAGCAGAATTCTGCTGCCCATGTGCTTGATCATCTGAAATCCTGTGCCTTATCTCTCCGCAGCTCCTTCTCTGGGAAAAGCCCTCTGTAGGGACTGGATGGAATGGAGGGTATGGACTGAAGCCAGTCTTGATGGGGCAGAGCCGACCACAGGGAGGTCCCGAGGCCTCAGGCTTCAGGGAAAGACAGAGATGGTTGCCCTCCAGGTTATCCTGAGAGCAGGTCTCAGATTCGGAGGCTGGACCCACTGACCATGGATCTGCTCTGTCTGTAGACACCTCTGAGCCCTCAGCAAGGAACAAGGCCCCCTCCAGGCTTGCACCTTTTATGGCGGCATTCAGCACTTAGGATGGGGCCAGACATAGTCTCAGTGGTAGTGGTGCTGGTGAGGGTGCAGGTGGAGGGGAGGGGATTTGCGGCAGTTATTGCAGGGATGGGGGCGGGCAACCTGGGAAGCCTCTGATGCCTGAAGCAACGCTGCAGACCCCCCCAACACCAGTAATAGAGAAACATCGCAGGACAGAATGGGCAGAATAACCCATTTTCTGAAAAGAGTCCACGCCTCCATTCAAGGGTTGTTTCCTAACTGGGCTGGTTTTGCGCCCACCGCCCCCTGCCCCTCCAGGAGATCCTTGGTATGGTCTGGGGGGACATTATCAAGGTGCTTTTCAGGGGGTTGAGGGGTGAGTGGAGAACTTGGCACCCAAGGGGTGGACCTGTAGGAGGGTCCTCCTGCCCATCCCATAATCACATCCGTCTTTGGCCTCCAGAACAAGCTGACTGAGGAGGAGTGGTGAGCCATGTGCCAAGATCACTTGAGAGGCACAGAGCTGCTTCAGGTGTCCGGCACAGGACAGGGTCTGGAAGAGAGAAATCCCCAGGGGCGCTGAATAAAGAGTTACCTTCTTGCCAACCCATTCCTGTTTCCTGGTCCATTGTGCCTACTCTGTTCCTCCTTGCTGCTTTTCACACCTTTTCTTTGGCTGTGCTCCCGTTGCACTAGAGGTCTCACTAGTCTTCTCGCTTTGCTAACCAAAACAAAAGCCCGAGGCGGTTGGGTGAGCAGCCTTCGTCCATTCTCTGTGATTCCATTGCAACCTAGCATTGTCTGGAGATGGCAGCCAGGTGCAATACACGTGCCTGGTGAGGTTAGAATCACAGAGGAACCAGCGCCCAAGATACCGGGGGAAGTGGATCTCAGAAGGGCTGATGGAGTCAGGTGTGACTGGACTCTTCTGAGGCCGACGGTGACCAAGGGACCTCTTCCTGGGACCATTGTGACCCTCTACTGGAGTCCTGGACACCTTTGGGAACTCTTGTCAGCAGGCCAAGGAGGCTTCTTCGAAGGGAAAGCAGTCCCACGTGCAAGCAGGAGGAGAAGAGCACCCGGTGAACTGGGAGACCAAAGAGGGGCCCAGTGGGCTGCCCCTTGTCCTGTGTGAGTCAGGCAGCCTGGGACTGGGTCTGGGGACCCATGTTCCCACATTGGCAGGAAACACAGGCATGTTTTGCCCCGGACCTAAAAGTCGAGCAGAGCCTTAAGGGGATACACTCCCTGAGGTCCTCTTCCCAGGAAAGCTGACGGGAGGGTGGGGAATTCTGCTGCCCAGGGACTCGGTCGTCTGAGAAGTGTGTCTTGGCTCTCCGTGGCTCCCTCTCTGGGGCTGAGTGGGTGAGTGGGTGCCTCCCACCCGCCTCCCAGAAGCCTGACCCCGGTTTCTGTTGCTCCTGTAGTCCCTGCCACCTTCCAAGAAAATCTGTCCAGACAATCCCTTCCACAATTCTAAAGCTGAAAATTGTGCAAGAGAGACTTCTTTGGAAACTCTATATTTGGCAGAACACCATGTTGATTCCCAAATAAAATGGAATGAAAACCAGCGTTTTGAACTGTTGTATGCAGGTGAGGCTCTCACTGGCAAGTGGGATCAAACATGGGTAGTTACAGTCACAGGTACCTGGAAACACTAGGCTATTATTTAGGAAGGGTCACTAGTACACAATGACCACCCTGGAGGAAGCAAAATGTTATGTTCCTGAAATTCATTTCGCCTCTGGATGCCCAATAGTGAAGGAGGGTTTTGGTATTGGTTCTAGTTAGGGATTGTTCACCGCCTTGTGAAGGCCAGCATCCTAACACGGCCTTTGTTCTGAACCCCACCCTCAGGGCTCTGGTGTGGGTGGGAGGCCGCTTGGGGCAGTGCTCCATCCCATGACCCCACCCAGAGCTCATGAATATTTCATGAGAGGCGGAGTCCTGGGAAGGTATTTCCGCAGAGCCTGGCATCTCCTGGCTACTTCTGCCCATGTCCCGCTGGCAGGATGGACGGGGAAGGAGCAGGCTACAGCCCTCAGTCTCGGTGTCCTGCAGTGCCATCTTCCCACCATGGATTTACCCAGCCCCTTGGGAAGGTCTCTCCCAGCTGAACCCCTCAGGAAGAGGGATGTTTTCAGCCCTAATCAAAAGGACGCTCTGCAGGCATCCTTCTCTGTGAATCCCTACCCGGGTATCAGCACCAGAGGGAAGCTGGCAGAGCGAACGGGCCTGGGGAAGCCTTGGATCCAGATTTGGTTCCAAAACCAGAGAAGGCACCTCCTGAAGCACAAACCACTGGAAGCTGAGCTTTGGTCCCAGGAGGGCCTGCCGAGAGAAGAGCAGCAAAGACATATGGCCACCACAGCCCGCCAGGCCACTGTCTTCGTTGGAGCCTTGGAGAGCAACTGTTTTCCTGGAATCGCCAGACAGACAGGGCCCCAGAGTCCAGAATTCACATCTGGTTTCAGAACTGAAGGACCCAACATCCAGAGCGCCAGGAAGCCAAGGGCACCGACTCTCCAGTCTGCCCAGGCCAGGCTCACAGGGGACCCCAGCTCTCAGCCTCCCCTGGTGCTGGAGAATCCCCCAATGGTGGCGGTGGTGGCGGCAGTAGCGCATACCCCGGCAGTGGTGCTTTCTCATGCACAGAGCCCTGTGTGGACTCTAAGGTCACAGCCAGGGCTACACTGGCTTGGCAGGTGCCCACAGGCTGTGGTGGCCTGAGCTACCCGGCCTGGGACCTGCTCAGCAAGTGGCGACCCACCCTGGGCAATGGTGGGGTTAGGTCCAGGCCCTGTGTCTGCCTGGAGAAGCGCTGGCAACCCCTGTGCAGGCCATACCTGGCCAGTCTTCACCGGGGCAGGGGCAGACTCCAGCCATCGGGGAGCCCAGTCCTGGTCTCAAGGAATCCCCTGGGTAATCTGCACCAGGCTCCTGCCTGCTAGACGAGCTCCTGTTGGCACCAGAGTTTCAGGTGCTGGCACGACCCTTTGTGGATCTGGACGCACAGGAGGAGGAACTGCCGGAACTAGAACCATCCGTGGGCCAGGAAGAATTTCAGGCTCTGCTGTAGGAGCTGCAGAGCTCTGCAGGGCCTCAGCTATAAGAGGAGACAGGCATCCTCGACATTGTCCCCGTCCCTGCCCCCTCCTGCACCCCCCCTCCTGTGGCCGCCACCCCAGGGACCTGCTGTCCCTGTCCTGGTGACCACCGGCTGTGTCAGAGGGATTCCCATGTCAGAGCTGGGCTCCAGACAGCCGAGTTCACTGTTTGCAGGTTCACCCACTCTGAACACCTTCTTCCATGCTCACAGATCACTGTCTTGGCACCAGGAGATGCAAGCAGGCCACAACCTGCCCATCTACACTCCCCAACCCCTTCCAACACCTCAGACAGAGGCCAGAAGCTTCAGTAGACTTGGAAAACACAGATTCATTCCCAAAGCTGGCATGTAAGCAGAAAACGTTCTTTTGGGTGGCTGTGCCTTGGGGAAGGTCATCCCTTGGGATGGGCCAGAACAGAGGATATGGGCTAAAGCCAATCTTCATGGGGCGGAGACAATTGCAGGGAGGTCCCGAGGCCTCAGGCTCCAGGAAAAGAGAGAGAGAGATGGTTGCCCTTCAGGTCACTCTGACAGCAGGTCTGAGACCAGGAGGCTGGACTCACTGACCATGGATATGCTCAGTGCCCAGAGACCTCTGAGCCCTGGGCAGGGAACAAGGCCCCCTCCAGGCTTGCTCGCAACTTCTGTGGTGGCATTGGGCACTTAGGGTGACATAGTCTCAGTGGTGGTGGTGGCGGTGGTGGTGCTGAGGGTGCGGGCGGTTAGTGGCAGTAGGGTGGTGTGCGGGCAGTTATTGCAGGGTGGGGGCAGGCAACCCGGACACCAGTGACAGAGAAATATCACCGGAAGGGATGGGCCAATCAACCCATTTTCTGAAAACGGTCTGGGCCTGCGTTCAAGGGCTAGTTTTGCCCTCCCCCCCGGGAGATCCTTGGCATGGTCTTGGGGAACATTAGCAAGGTGCTTTTCAAGGGATTGGGGGGTGAGTGCAAGGGATTGGGGTCTGGCACCTCTTTCCATTGAGGCTCAGGAGTGGAACTGCAGTAGGCTCCTCCGGCTGACCCGGTAATCACTTTCGCACATGGAGATCTCCCTTGTTCTGAGCCCCACCCCTGGGGCTCTGGTCCCATTGGGAGTCCGCTTGTGGCAGTGCTCCACTCCAAGCCCTTACCCAGTGCTCATGAATATTTCATGAGGGGCAGAGTTCTGGGAAGGTATTTCAGCAGAGCCTGGAGTCTGCTGGCTACTTCTGCCCAAGTCCTGCTGGCAGGACGGACGCGGAAGGAGCGGGCTACAGTCCTCAGTCTCAGTGTCCTGCAGTGCAGTCTTCGCACCATGGATTTCCCCAGCTCGTCGGGAAAGTCTCTCCCAGCTGATCCCCACAGGAGGAGAGTGCTTTTCAGCCAGAGTGAAAAGGATGCTGTGCAAGCATCCTTCACTGTGAATCCCTACCCGGGTATCAGCGAACGGGCCAGGTGAAGCTTCGGATCCATATTTGGTTTCAAAACCAGAGAAGGTGCCTCCTGAAGCACAAACTACTGGAAGCTGAACTTTGGCCCCAGGAAGTCCTACCCAGAGAAGAGCGACGAAAATATACTGCCTTCAGGGCCTGGCAGACCTCAGGCCGCATTGGAGCCTTCAAGAGCTTCCGGGAAGCTTTCCTGGAAATGCCACCAGGGAGGCACTAGTCAGACAGACAGGCCTCCCAGAGTCCAGAATTCACACCTGGTTTAAGAACCGAAAGACCAGACATCCAGAGCACCAGGAACCAGGCAGGGCCTACAGAGGCTCAGCCTTCCCTGACCCTGGGGAGTCCCCCGACCATGCTGGCAACGGCGGCAGCAGTAGCACTGACTCTGGCGGGGGAGCTCTCTCATGCACAGAGCCCTCTGTGGCCTCCATACCAAGGATACAGCCAGGGCCACGCTGGCCTGGCAGGTGCATGCTGGCTGTGGTGGCCTGAGCTGCTGGGCCTGGGACCTGCCCAGCAAGTGGCGACCAACCCTGGGCAATAGTGAGGTTGGGCCAAGGGGCCCAGTCCGTCCAGGCCTCGTGTTTACCCAGATAAGCGCTGGCAGCCCTTCCGCAGCCCACAACTGGCCAGTCTCCCCTGCGGCGGCGGAGACACCAGCCACCGAGGATCCCGGTCCTGGCCCTGAGAACCCCTTGGGGAATGCGCATCAGGCTCCTGCCTGTTAGATGAGCTCTTGTCGCCCCTGAGTTTAAGGAGCTGGCACCAGCCCTTGGGGATCTGGACCCACAGGAGGAGGACTAGTGGGAACCAGAACTGCCCCTGGGCCAGGAAGAATTTCAGGCTCTGCTGGAGGAGGTGCAGAGCTCACCAGGGCCTAATCTCTAAGAGGAGACAGGCGTCCTTGACCCTGCCACTGTCCCGTCCCACCTCCACCCTGTGGCTGCTACCCAATGGACTGCAGTCCCTGCCCTGGTGGCCACCAGCTGTGTCAGAAGGATTCCCATGTCAGAGCTCTGCTCCAACTTGAGATCATGGCTTGTATATTCACCCACTCTAGGCACCTTCTTACTATGATACACACAGGGCATGACTGCCCATCTACAGTCCCCAACCCCTTCCAACACCTCAAGCAGATGCCAGATGCTTCAGTACACCAGGAAAACCCAGACTCATTGCAAAGCTGGCACATTTAAGCAGAAAATGTCCTTTGGAGTGGCTGTGGCTTGGGAAACGTCATCCATAGGGATTGGTCCCAAGGGAGGGTATGGACTGAAGCCACTCTTGCTGGGGCGGAGCCGACTGCAGGGAGGTCCTGAGGGCTCCAGAAAAAGAGAGAGAAGGTTCCCCTTTAAGTCACTCTGACAGCAGATCTTACACTCAGAGGCTGGACCCACTGACCATGGATATGCTCTCTCCTGGCCACCTCTGAGCCCTCGGCGGGGAACAAGGCCCCTCCAGGCTTGCACCTTCTGTGGCAGCATTCAGCACTTAGGGTGGGGCAGACATGGTCTCAGTGGTGGTGGTGATTGTGCTGGCGCTGGGAGGGAGGGCAGGCAGTTATTTGGGTGAGTGTTGCCGATAACCCAGGGAGCCTCTGGTACATGAACCGATGCTGTAGATTCCCTAGCACTGGGTAACACAGGAAGGAAAGGGTCATGAAATGGTCCATACCTATATTCAAGGGTTGCCTCCCTGGTTAGATGGTGGTCCCATAAAATTATAATACTTAACCCATCCTTTTTAGATATGTCTAGATACACAAATAAATATTTGCTGTTGTGTTACCATTGCCACCAGCATTCAGCACAGTCACATGCCATACAGGTTTGTAGGCCAGCGGCCATGGGCTACACCATGTAGCCCAAAAATCTGGAAGGTTGTATGATGTACACGTATAATACACTTTCATACTTCTAAATATGGACCTCATCGATAAACAAGAGGAGATGGATTAAAAATTAGAAGTCACGTTAGAAGTTAATAAGCTATGTCTTTGTTTTGCCAACATCAAGAATTTCTGTGGATAAACTGCTTTTTATTTATTTATTTATTTATTTTTATTTTTTTAATTTTTAGTTTTTATTAAATCATAGCTGTGTACATTAGTGCAATCATGGGGTACAATGTGTGGGCTTCATATACAATCTGAAATATTTTCATCCAACTATTTGACATAAACTTCATGGATTTTCTCATTTATTGTGTGAAAACATTTGTGTTCTGCATTTAGTAGGTTTCACTTGTCCCTTCTAAGATGTACCATAAGTGTGATCCCACCATTTACCTTCTCTCACCCACCCTACCTTCCCCTTCCCTCTCTTACCCCTTTCCCCATCTTCTTGTGCTATAATTGGGTTATAGCCCTCATATGAAAGCTATAAATTAGCTTCATAGTAGGGCTGTATACATTGGATACTTTTTCTTCCATTCTTGAGATACTTTGCTAAGAAGAATGTGTTCCAGCTCCATTCATGTAAATATGAAAGAGGTAAAATCACCATCTTTAAGGCTTTAATATTCCTTTGTATACATGTACCACAATTTATTAATCCATTCATGGGTCGATGGGCACTTGGGCTTATTCCATGACTTAGCAATTATGAATTGGGCTGCAATAAACAATCTGGTACAGATATCTTTGTTATAATGTGATTTTTGGTCTTCTGGGTATATACCAAGTAAAGGAATTATAGGATCAAATGGCAGGTCTATTTTTAGATCTCTGAGTATTCTCCAAACATCTTTCCAAAAGGAACATATTAGTTTGCATTCCCACCAGCAATATAGGAGAGTTACCTTTACTCCACATCCATGCCAACATCTCTGGTTTTGGGATTTTTTTATGTGCGATAATCTTACTGGAGTTAGATGATATCTCAAGGTAGTTTTGATTTGCATTTCTCTGATGATTAAGGATAGTGAGCATTTTTTCATGTGTCTGAAGGTCGTGCACCTGTCTTTTAGAGAAGTTTCTCTTCAGATCTTTTGCCCATCCTGAGATGGGATCACTTGTTCTTTTCTTGCTAATACATCTGAGTTCTCTGTGGATTCTGGTTATTAAACCTTTGTTGGAGGCATAGCCTGCAAATATTCTCTCCCATTCTGAGGGCTGTCTGCTTGCTATACTTACTGTGTTCTTGGCCATGCAGAAGCTTTTTAGTTTCATCAGGTCCCAGTAGTATATTTTTGAATCTGCTTCAATTGCCCGGGGGGTCATCCTCATAAAGTATTCACCCAGGCCAATTCTTTCAAGAGTTTTCCCTGCACTTTCTTCTAGTATTTTTATAGTTTCATGCCTTAAGTTTAAATCTTTAATCCAGTATAAGTCTATCTTTGTTAGGTGTGGGTTCAATTTCAGTCTTCTACAAGTTTCCAGCCAGGTCTCCCAGCACCATTTGTTAAAAAGGGAGTCTTTCCCCCACTGAATGTTTTTAATTGGTTTGTCAAAGATCAAATAGCGGTGAGTAGTTGGGTTCTTCTCTTGGTTCTCTATTCTGTTCCAAACATCTACCTCTTTGTTTTTGTGCTGGTACCATGCTGTTTTGATTACTATCAATTTATAGTATAGTCTCAGGTCTGGTAGCGTGATTCCTCCTGCTTTGTTTTTATTTCTAAGTAATGTCTTGGCTATTTGAGGTTTTTTTCTGATTCCATATAAAATGAAGTATTTTTTTTTGAGATCTTTAAAATATGACAATGGAGTTTTAATAGGAATTGCATTAAAATTGTATATTGCTTTGAGTAGAATGGACATTTTAACAATGTTGATTCTTCCCAAACATGGGCATGGTATCTTTTTCCATTTGTTGACATGTTCAGCAATTTCTTTTCTTAGAGTTTCATAGTTCTCTTTCTTAGAGATCTTTCACATCCTTTGTTAGGTAGACTCCCAAATATTTCATCTTCTTTAGCACTACTGTGAAAGGAATAGAGTCTTTGACTATTTTTTTGGCTTGGTTGTTGGTGTATATAAAGGCTACTGATTTATGAGTGTTGATTTTGTAGCCTGATCCACTGCTGTATTCCTTGATCACTTCAAAAAGTTTTATAGTCGAATCCCTGTTGTTTTCCAGATATACAATCATATTATCTGTGAAGAGTGAAAGTTTAATCTCTTCTGACCCTATGTGGATAACCTTGATCGCCTTTTCTTCCCTAATTGCAATGGCTAAAACTTCCATTACAATGTTAAAGAGCAATGGAGACAATGGGCAACCTTGTCTGGTTCCTCATCTAAGTGGGAATGGTTTCAATTTAACTCCATTCAATACAATATTGGCTGTGGGTTTGCTGTAGATGGCCATTATCAGTTTAAGAAATGTCCTTTCAATACTAATTTTCTTTAGTGTTCTAATCATGAAGGGATGCTGGATATTATCAAAAACTTTTTCTGTGTCAGTTGAGAGAATCATATGGGCTTTATTTTTTAATTTGTTTATGTGCTGGATTACATTTATAGATTTATGTATATTGAACAAGCCTTGAGATCTTGGGATAAAGCCCACTTGGTCATGGTGTATAATTTTTTTGATGTGTTGCTGGATTCTGTTTGCTAGCATTTTATTGAATATTTTTGCATCAATATTCATTAGTGATATTGGTCTATAATTTTCTTTTCTTGTAGGGCTTTTCCTGGTTTAGGGATCAAGGTGATATTAACTTCATAGAATGTGTTGGGTAGTATTCCTTCTTTTTATATATTTTGGAAAAGGTTAAATAATATAGGTACTAGTTCTTCTTTAAAGGTTTGGTAGAATTCTGACGTGAAAGCATCTGGTCCAGGGCTTTTCTTTTTAGGGAGATTTTTTATAGTTGATGCTATTTCAGAACTTGATATCGGCCTGTTCAACATTTCCACTTCATTCTGCCTAAGTCTTGGCAGGTGGTGTGCTTCCAAATATTGGTCTATTTCCTTCAGATTTTCATATTTCTGAGTGTAAAGTTTCTTTTAGTATTTGTTAAGGATTTTTTGAATTTCTGAGGAGTCTGTTGTTATTTCGTCTTTATCATTTCTGATTGATGAAATTAGAGATTTTATTCTTTTTTTTCCTGGTTAAGTTAGCCAAAGGTTTATCTACTTTATTGACCTTTTCAAAAAAACAACTTTTTGATTTATCAATCTGTTGTATAATTCTTTTATTTTCAATTTCATTTAATTCTGCTCTAATTTTGGTCATTTCTTTTCTTCTGCTGGGTTTGGGATTGGAATGTTCTTCCTTTTCCAGTTGTTTAAGATGTCCCATTAAGTTGTTAACTTCCTTTCTTTCTATTCTCTTGAGGAATGCTTATGGTGCTATAAATTTCCCTCTAAGGACTGCCTTTCCAGTATCCAAGAGGTTCTGATAATTTGTGTCTTCATTGTCATTTTATTCCAAAAATTTGGAAATTTCCTGTTTAATCTCATCAATGACCCATCTGTCCTTCAGCATGAGGTTGTTTAGCTTCCATGTCATTATTTGAGTATGCAGATTCTTGTTGTTATTGACTTCAACTTTTATTCCATGATTGTCTGAGAAGATGCAAGGAATAATTTCTATTTTTAAAAATTTGCTGAGGTTATACCACTATTTGATCTTTGATAAGCCAATTAAAAACATTCAGTGGGGAAAAGACTCCATATTTAACAAATAGTGCTGGGAAACCTGGTTTGGGACCTGTAGAAGACTGAAATTGAACCCACACCTTTCACCAGTGATGAAGATAGACTCACACTGGATTAAAGATTTAAACTTAAGACATGAAACTATAAAAATACTAGAAGAAAGTGCAGGGAACACTCTTGAAAGCATTGGCCTGGGCGAATACTTTATGAGGAG
>CAUYON010024434.1:0-13778 GCA_963573935.1 Arctocebus calabarensis | reverse complement strand
ATTCAAACCTGCCAGCTCAGGTGTACGTGGCTGGTGCCTTACCTTGTTGGGCCACAGGCACTGAGCCATATTTTATTGACCTTTTCAAAAAACCAACTTTTTGATTTATTGATCTGTTGTATAATTCTTTTGTTTTCAATTTCATTTAATTCTGCTCTAATTTTGGTTATTTCTTTTCTACTGCTCAGTTTGGGGTTGGAATGTTCTTCCTTCTCCAGTTGCTTAAGATGTCCCATTAAGTTGTAAACTTCCTGTCTTTCCGTTTTCTTGAGGAAGGCTTGCAGTACTATAAATTTCCCTCTTAGGACTGCCTTTGCAGTATCCCAGAGGTTCTCATAATTCGTGTCTTCATTGTCATTTTGTTCCAAAAATTTGGTAATTTCCTTCTTAATCTTGTCTATGACCCATCTATCTTTCAGCATAAGGTTATTTAATTTCCCTTTTTTTGTATGAGTATGCAGATTCCTTTTGTTATTGAGTTCAACTTTTATTCCATGATGTTGGAGACAATGCAAGGATTAATTTTATTCTTTTAAATTTGCTGAGGTTAGACTTGTGACCTAAAATGTGATCGATTTTGGAGTATGTTCCATGGAGTGATGAGAAGAATGTGTATTCAATTTTATTAGGATGAAATGTTCTGCAGATGTCTGTTAAATCCAGTTGTTGAATGGTCAAGTTTAAATCTAAAATATCTTTACTTAGCTTCTTTTTGGAGGATCTATCCAACACTGCTAAAGGAATATTAAAATCTCCAACTACTATGGAGCTGGAGGAAATCAAGTTACTCATGACTATTAGAGTTTTTCTTATAAATTGAAGCACATTCTGGTTGGGTGCATAAATATTAATAATTGAAATCTCATCATATTGAGTAGTACCTCTAGCAAATATAAAATGTCCGTCTTTATCCTTCTTTACTTGGTTGGTTTAAAGCCTATTGTATCTGCAAATAAGATTGCAACACCTGCTTTTTTCTGTTTTCCATTTGCCTGGAATATGGTTGACCATCCCTTCACCTTGAGTCTAAATTTATCTTTTAAGCTAAGGTGAGAGTCTTCTATGCAGCAGATATCTGGCTTGAGTTTTTGTATCCAGTCAACCAACCTATGCCTCTTTAGAGGACAATTTAAACCACTCACATTAATTGAAAATAATGATAAATCTTTAGAAAGTCCAGTGGACATTTTTATTCTTTACGTCGCTGTGGAAGTTGAAATTTGATAAAAAGTTTCTGGATGAGTTTACTTTTGTGGTGGAGGATTACACTGGTCTTTATGTAGGATAGGTCTGAGAATATCCTGGAGAGCTGGTTTGGTTATGGAAAATTTCTTCAACATGTGTATGTCATTGAAGTATTTAATTTCTCCATCATAAATGAAAATCAGTTTAGCTGGGTACAGGTTCCTGGGTTGAAAGTTCTTTTGTTTTAGAAGATTAAAAGTCGATGACCATTCTCTTCTAGCTTGAAAGGTTTGATCAGACAGATCTACAGTTATTCTAATATTCTTCCCCTTATAGGTAATGGATTTCTTACATCTGGCTGCTTTCAGAATTTTCTCCTTCATATTAACTTTAGTGAACTTAATTGTGATGTGCCTGGGAGACGTCTTATTCGGGTTGAGTCATGCTGGGGTTCTGAAACTGTCTGCTATCAGAATTTCAGAATCTCTTGGCATGTCTGGAAAGTTCTTTTTCATAATCTCATAAAAAAGAGACTCTGTGCCTTGTGACGCCACTTCATCATTTTCAGATATCCCTATAAGGCGAGTATTGGTTTTCTTCAAGTTATCGCAGAGTTGTCTGAGAGAATGATCTGTTTTTGCCTTCCATTTCTCTTCCTCTTTGGAAGTTTGGGAGCGTTTGAAAGCTTTGTCTTCCATGTCAAAAATCCTTTCTTCTGCTTGCTCCATTCTGTGACTGAGAGATTCTACTGTATTTCTCAGATCTCTGAGGGCTGCAACTTCTTGTCTCAATGTGTCAAAATCTTTGGTCATTTTGTCTTTGAATTCGTTGAATTCTTGACACATCTTTTGGGTCATCTTTTGGATTACTGCTTGAAATTCTAATTCCATCTTTTCCTCCACTGCGCTGATCTTATTTGCTATCCAGACTCTGAATTAGATTTCTGACATCTTAGCCATTTGCTTATTCAAGGGATCTTGTGGTGTATCTACCTTATCATTCCTTGGGGGAGTTGATCTACTCTGATTACTCATATTGCCAGAGTTTTTCTGTTGATTCCGCCTCATGATTATTTTTCACTGTTGCCTATGACCTTCCTCAGAGTTGGGGAGGTGTCTCTCCCAGATCAAACCCTGGCAGGATACTCTGTTGTTGCTGGATCTTTGTAGGGCGTGACCCTGTATAACGCCTCTGGGACTGCCCCACCCAGGGAGTTCTGGCTGTGGGAGCAGCTCCAGAGTGTGGCACGCCCAGATCAAGCAGCAGGGCATGGGATGGGGCACCTGGTGGCCTTTGCAAATGGAGCCCATGCCTCCAGCAGTCTCTGCCTGGGAGGAAGGCTCCAGAGGGAGAGCATGGGTTGCACAGTCTCCTGAGTCCCTGGCCATATGGGCAGGGCTGGTGCGGAGGCAGAGAGGGTAGGGGAGGAGGCTGATTGTGTGGCTCCCAGAGTTCCTGGCCCGTACAGACAGGCAGAGGCCTGACAGGTTCCTGGCAGAGTCCCTGGCTATAACAGACCAGGTGGCAAGCCAAGGCCTGGTGGAGTCCCTGGCTGCTGCAGAGGGCCGAGTCCTGAAGTACATGGATTGGAGCCAGGCAGGTGTCCCAGCAGGTGGCAGGCTGAGGCTGGGTGGGGCACAGATTGGTGCTGGGCAGGATTCCTGCAGACTTCCTGGTCACTGCTGGCGGTGAGCCAAGGCCCAGTGGGGTGCCAATCGGGCCCGCTGGGGTCCTGGTGGAGTTACTGGCCACTGCAGATGGCAGGCCTAGGCCCGGTAAAGTACAGATCGGAGCCACGTGGGGGTCCCAGTGGCATCCCTGCCCTGGGGGCTGGCGGGGGCTTGGTGGGGCCCCAGAGTCTCTTACCTGGTGGGCCGCCTGGTCTGGCAGATAGCGAGGGTGGGTGCTGCTCAAGTCCTCCTCCCTCAGTTTCAGCAGAGGTCAGGCTTCTGGTGCGTCAGGTAAGAGGGGAAGGGTGTCCTGGGAGTTCAGAATGATGGAAAACTTTAGTTCAGTTTTTCTGCCTGTAGCTTGGTTTCTTGAAGTCGCAGCTTGCCTCAGAGGTGACCTGAAGTTATCACTTCTCTCTCTTGGCTGGGCTCCCAGTCTTCAGCTCAATTGGGCAGTTTCTGGAGGCTATCTTTCCTTTTGGACAGGAGCCTCTGTTGGAAGCTGCTTCCAGTTGGCAGTCTTGCCCCTCCCCCAATTTCATTTATTTCTAATTTAATTTTGGTTATTTCTTTTCTTTTCTTTCTTTCTTTCTTTTTTTTTTTTTTTTTGAGACAGTCTCACCATGTCACCCTCAGTAGAGTGCTATGGCATCAAAGCTCACAGCAACCTCTAATTCCTGGGCTTTAGTGAATCTCTTTTTTTTGAGACAGAGTATCACTAGGTCACCCTTGGTAGCGTTCTGTGGCATCACAGCTCACAGCAACCTCAAACCCTTGGGCTTAAGTGAATCTCTTGCCTCAGCCTCCCAAGTAACTGGGACTACAGGCACCTGCCACAACACCTGGCTATTTTTTGGTTGCGGTTTAGTTTTCATTGTTGTTTAGCAGGCCCTGGCTGGGCTCAAACCCACCACCTTTGGTGTATGTGACTGGCATCCTACTCACTGAGCTACAGGCACTGAGCCTTAAGTGAATCTCTTGCCTCAGCCTCCCAAGTAGCTGGAACTACAGGCACCCACCACAACACCCCACTATTTTTTTTTTTTGCACTTGTCATTGTTGTCTAGCAGGCCCAAGTTGGGTTTGAACCCACCAGCCTCAGTGTTTGTGGCTGGCACCCTAACGACTGAGCTACAGGGACCAAGCCTGGTTATTTCTTTTCTTCTGCTGAATTTTGGATTGGATTTCTCTTCTTTTTCCATTTACTTAAGATGATTCATTAGATTGTTTATGTGTTCTCTTCCTGTTTTTCATATGCAGGCCTCTAATGTTATAAATTTCCCTCTGAGAACTGCTTTCCTGCAGGTTTTGGTAACTTGTAACTTCATTGTTGTTGAATTATTGAATATTCAGTAATTTTCTCCTTTATCTTTTGCTTAACCCAGCTGTCATTCAGCATAAAGTTGTTTAATTTCCATGCTTTTGTGTGGGGATGAAAGTTTTTGTTTGAGTTGAGTTCCACCTTTATTGCCTTATGTTCTGAGAAGATACAATGTATAATTTCAAGTTTTTTAATTTTGTTGGGGTTTGGTTTGTGAATAGGATATGATCTATTTTGGAGTATATTCCATGGGCTGATGAGAAGAATGTATATTCCTTAGTTTTGGATGGTGTATTCTGTCTATTAAGCCCATTTAGTCTAGGGTTGCATTTAAGTTCCTTGTGTCTTTGTTTAGTTTCTGTTTGGATCAGTGGTTCTCAACTGTCCTAATGCTGCTACCCTTTAATACATTTCCTCATGTTGTGGTGACCCCCAACCATAAAATTATTTTCATACATGAAAAATTAAAGGGTCATGGCATTAGGAAGGTTAAGAACCACTGGTTTAGATGATCTGTCCAGTTCAACTAGCGGGGTTTTAAAGTCCTCAGTTATTATGGTGTTATAAGATATCATATTGCTCAGACCAATCAATGTCTGTTTCATAAATCTGGGTGCATAAATATTTAGAATCGAAATGTTCTCTTTCTTAACTTTAGTTGCTTTAAATCCTCTTATTTCTGAAAATAAGATTGTGACCCCCTCCTTTCTTCTGGTTTCCATTTGCCTGAAATATTATTTTCCAACCTGTATCTTGTTTTGTCTTTCAAGATTAGGTGTGTTTTCTGGAGGCAGCATATGGATTGGTTGTGCTTTTTTATCCAGTTGGCCAACCTGTACTTCTTCAGTGGGGAATTTAAGCCATTAACATTTATTGAGAGAATTGATAATTGTGATGGAGTTCTATTCATCTTATTTTGTGACAGTACATTGCTTAGGTTTATCCTTTGTTCCATTGTGGAAGCTAGGTTTTGTTCTTTGGTTTGTGAGTGTTTACTTTGCTGTTAGTCCCTTGCAATGTTCAGTGTGGAGAATAAGTCTAAGTATTTCCTGTAGAGTTAGTCTTGTGGCAAATTTCCTCAATGTTTGCAGGCCAGTTAAAGATTTGATTTCTCCATTGATTTTGAAGTTTAGTTTAGCAGGATACAGAATTCTGGGCTGAAAAATGTTTTGTTTGAGAAGGTTAAAGGTAGCTGACTATTCTCTTCTGCTTTAGAAAGTTTCAGCTGAGAAGCCCACTGTCACCCTGATGGATCTGCCCCAATGTAGGGCAATTGGTGCTTACTCCTGACTGCTTACAGAATTTTCTCTTTCATCTTGACTTTGGACAGGTTCATTACAATGTATGTTAGAGATGATCTACTTATGTTGTTGAAAGACAATCCAGAGTTTGATATCCGTTCAAAGGAGTGTTTTGAGATCTTTAGTGATACTTAGGAAGTGTTCATTTATGATATCCTTCAGTAGGGGTTCCATTCCTTTGGGATGTTCTTCTTCTCCTTCAGGGATACCTATAATTCATATGTTGAACACTTCATGAAGTCCCATAATTATCTGTGTGAATATTCTACTTTCTCTCTCTTCTTTTTGCCTCTTTAACAGCCTGGGTTAGCTCACAAGCTTTATCCTCTAGCTCTGATAATCTCTCTTTTCCATGGTCTGATCTGTTATTAATGCTTTCTACTGCATCTTTAAGGTCCCTGATTGATGCCTTTAAGTCTTTAAGCACTGCCATATCTTTTCTATATTCTTCATATCTTTTGTCCATTTGGGGGTTCTGTTTTTCCACTTTCTCATCAATTCCCTTTCTTGCATTTTCCATTCATATTTTAAATGCCCTTTCTATAATTTCCATTAATTCTTTATAAATGGAATCCTCTGCTTTAGCTACCTCGTGATCCCTTGGAGGAGGGGTGCTCTATTCTGGTTTTTCATGTTGCCATAACCTTTTTATTGGTTCCTTCTCATGTGTGTTTTCTTCTCAATCACTTCCTACTTTTTCCTTCTCACTGCTTCATTCACTTTAAATTGTTTTACCTCAGAGCTGAGGTGCTGACGTGGCCTTTTGATAAAAGGCCAAAAGAAAGATAAGAATAAAGAGCAAGAAAAGAGAAAGAAAAGAAAAAGATAAAGAGGGGGAAAAGAAAGAGGGTGGAACCTGTGGCTCAAAGGAGTAAGGTGCTGGCCCCATATGCCACAGGTGGCAGGTTCAAACCCAGCCCCAGCCCAAAACTACAAAACAAAAAAATGAAAAGAAGGAAGGAAGGGAGGGAGGGAGGGAGGAAGGAAGGAAAAAAGGATAGTAAGAGAAAAAGAATTACAGGAGAAATGTTGGTGGTCAGCAGGGTGCCTTAATCACACCCACCACTCTAGGCTTTGGGGGAGTGGGCTAGGCAGGTCCACGAAGACAGGAGCTCCTTACAAGCCTAGTAAAAAGGAAAGACCACACATCTGCCAAATATAGAAAGAAATCAGCAGTATGTTGCATCAGGGTCCTACCAATACCTTCTTTCCAAAGCCCCAACTAGAACAACACCCAAGTGACCTCATGGCCTCCTTGAGCTAGGTCAATTCCATTACCAACAAGACCACGGCCATGATCCCCCAGCCCTCAGAGAAGAGAAAAAAATGAAAACATAGTAAAAATAGATTTAAAAATTAAAAATGTAATTGTATAAGATAAAGAAGAAAAAAGGGATATCTAAGGAATTGTATAAGAAATTTATGTGTGGAAAATGAGAAAAGGAAAAAAATCTCTACCAAAAGAAAGAAAAAGGAAAGAAATTAAAAAAGAGAGAAAAAATAAAATGGGCTGAAAAATCATAACAAAAATGGAGGAGCCCTTGCTATTGAAAAAAAGGAAAAATGAGAAAATAAAAATACAACCAAACCAAAAAAAAAAAAAAAACTAAACAAAAAATAGTAAAAGAGACAAAAAAGGAAAGAAAACACTAAGAAAAACATTGAAAAAAGAAGCAAAAAAATGGGCTTGGCACCCATGCTGCAGTGGTTAGGGCGCCAGTCACATGCACTGGGACTGGTGGTTTCGAACCTGGCCCGGGTCTTCTAAACAACAATGACAACACTACCAAAATAAATAGCCAGGTGTTGTGACAGATGCCTGTAATCCCAGCTACTGGGTGCCTAAGGCAAGAGAATTGCTTGAGCCCAGGAGTTTGAGATTGCTGTGAACTGTGATGCCATGACACTCAACTGAGGGTGATAAAGTGAGACTCTGTCTCAAAAAAAAGCACAAAATGTAAAATGATGTATGTTTGTTTGTGTGTTTGTGTATACACACACATATATATATGCTCTGGTGAACACATGCTGGACTTTTCCACTCTATAGTTACAAAGGAGGCCAGATCTCATCTTCCTGAAATTTTGGCCTTCAATCTGGGCCTGTTTGCTTCATCAGCATTCAGTCCCCATGGGATTGGGGTCCCAAACCTCTCACCAGACTTCCCAGGAGGATCCATCAGACAGTAATAGACAGTAATCAGACAGGGGCTTTGTTGGCCCCTGACAACAAAGTGGCCATCCAGGGAGGTGCAGGTACCACTCAGCTCACCCCAAGGATGAGGACTCAAGCTCAGCTGGCACACCAAGCCTGCCATACACTAGGACCCTGTGGACTGTTTCTCCCCCACTCAGTCTTCCCACAATGGTGGTGCCCTGCCACCAGCAAAGCAAATGGGAGAACCTTCATGCCCAGTGTTCAACCCTGGCCACCAGGTGCTGTTTGAGCCTACTTGCTGCTCCAGTGAGCAGCCCAATCCAAAGTCAAAACAGTGTATGACAGCCCTTTCCCATCCCCAGTGCTCCACAGGAAAACCAGCCAATGGGCAGGCCTCTGCCCATACTTAGCACCCACCTTACCCTTTGCTTTTCCCTCCTTGTTGGCTCCTGAAGTCTCCTGCTGCTTCACTGTGGCCCTGGAATGATGTTTCTGTGGAAATTCCCCCAGCCAGAGGTGCCTAAAGGCTACTTTCCCATCTCACCAGGAGTAGCAGGCAAGGAGAGGTATCTCGTCTGACATCTTATTCTATAACTCAGATTTTAACCTTACAAATGCAAACATTGTAGAATCATTCCTTTTACCCTCAAATAAACCTGAAACAATAAAATAAAAAGTTTTAAAAAGCAACTGAGACATTTTTAAAAAAAATACTGATAATTTAGCCCCACTCTAGACTAATTGATCCAAATTCTTGGGACATGGAATAGGGCATGGCTACTTTTGAAAAACACCAAGGTAATTCCAAAGCACAGTGTTGTTGAAGTACTGCCTTAGGAATTTTCCCTTGGTGCTGAGTGTATAATGAGGGACACTCTTTGTCTGTTGAAGCCTGACCCCTTCAGAGCCAATGGGCAGAGGCTCCAAAGTGCAAAGTACTTCCAAAGAGATATCAGAGACAAACATCTCCAAATAAGATGGTAGTCTCAGCTGCCGCTACCTTCATTGGTAAGGCTGTGCTCCACGTAATCTGGGGGACAAGAAGGCCCCTAAAACTTAGAAGGGAAAGAAGATACTTCACTCTTTCTTTTTTTTTTTTCCTTTGACAGGTTTGAATCTGCCACCTCTGGCATATGGGTCCGGCACCCTACTCCTTTGAGCCACAGGTGCCGCCCACTTCACTCTTTCTTTCATAAGCTTTGCTCAGGATGCTCAGTGTTTTTAGACAAGTGAGGAAGTTTCATTGATTCTACTTTCACAATGCAGTAAAGTGCTAGTCATACATCTTAGTCAGCCCAGGCTATTACAACAAAATACTACAGACAAAGCATCTTAAACAACAGACATTTGTTTTTCATAATTCTGGAGGTGGGGAAGTCTGAGATCGAGGTACCAGCTGATTGGGTTCCTGATGAGGGCCCACTTCCTAGCTTGCAGAGAGCTCTCTCCTTGATTTATTATTACATGGCAGAGATAAGAAACTCTGGAGTCCCTTCCCTTGTTTATAAGGGTATTAAACCCATCATGGGGGGCCCACTCTCATCAAGTCATCTAAACTTAATCACCTCTGAAAGGCCCCTCCTCCTAATACTGTCATATTGGGGGGTTAAACCTTCAATATAAGGATTTGGTTGGTGGGAAGACAGTTTGTGGCATTCTATAATTTCTTGAGAATCTGTAAACTAAAATGAAAGTATCTTTAGGTATCTGAAGAACCCAAATAAATAGTCAGAGCTCAGCAGAAGCAGTAGGAAATCTTGTCTTTGGAGTCTATGGCTAGAACCAACAGGATTGCTGTGATAGGCCGAATGTCCCCCTAAAGATTTCCATGCCCTAATCCCTGAGAATATATTAAATTAGATGGCATAAGGGGCATTGCAGATGTGATTGAAGCTTTAAAATAGATTATCGTGGATTATCCAGGGGACCCAATCTAATCACATGAGTGCTTAAAAGCAGAGAACCTTCCCTAGCTGGAAGTAAAAGAGATGTGACAAAGCGGGAAGTCAAAGAGACTTGAAGCATGATAATAACTCTGCACCCTCACTTCATTGCCAGAAGGAATGTAGATGAGGGAGGTAACATGACGGGGGATGCAGTCAGCCTCAAGGAGCTCAGAGAGGTTAGTGGACAATAGCCAAAAGGAATTTGAAAAAGGAGATCTCAAACCTACGACTACAAGGAACTAGATTCTACCAAAAACCTGAATGATCTTGGAAGCCTTCGAAAACAGAGGTCAGGTCAGCTGAGACCTTTACTTCACCCTGTGAGGTCTAGAACAGAGGTAGCAGGAGAGCCCACCTGGCCCACTCACCTCCAGAACTATGAGATAATAAACTTGCCTTGTTTGAAAATGCTAAATTTCTTCTGGTTGCAATAGGAAACTGATGTAACTGCCAAAGTAGTTTTGCATCATTACCCCATTGATAAATAGTTTTAGTGACATTAATTTTTATTGCTGAACATAAACCATAAGTTGGGAGATGAGAAACCTGGCACACTTGAGTGGCCAATTTATTCCTGAAGCATGTAGCCTTACTATTGGCTTGCCAAAGATGAGTTGTAATAGTGACAACTTGGGTAATGTTCCTTTCTACAAAGTCCTTAAATACAATACAGGGTATTGGAATTGGCCAACCATGTTGTAAAACTGATACAGAGCTATGACTATTGCAAAAAGAAATGGTTGAAATGAAATGCATGAATTTGGGAAAGAGATTTAACCATCATCGGGAGGATTTTTTCCTCCTGTAATAAACCTACAAGAACACTGGGGACTTGTGAGCAATTTATCATGTTCCTTGCCCACAGATGTTATTCTAAGCAGCTGGACGTGTCCTCAGCCTTTGTGGTCTTTTCAATTCCCCATCATTAAATTTCTAGCTCCCATCCCATTAGGAAACGCCTGAGTTCTGGAATCACAGCAGGATCCTTTAAAAGGCTTCCTTCTGGGCATATCTTACTAGCTTCAACGACAGAAACCAACTCTACTTACCTTAAACAGAAAATAAATTTATTGCAAGTCATTGACTAGCTTACAGAATCACCAGGAAGTTTGGAGAATCAGCTCTGAAAATGAGCAGGAAACAAAGGAAGACAGGCAGTTGGATCCACTGCTAAAATTACATCATAGAAAAAATATTAATATAAACCGCCTCTGAACCATGAATGCTACCCCTGACTCTTACCTCTAGATGCTGGCTGCTGTGGCCAGAGCTGCAAAGGATCCCAAGCTATTCCCTATTTCCATCTCTAGATCCAAAATCCTGAGTGAATGGATATAATTTTTCTCAGCTTAGATAATATGCAAAACATCTAACCCTTGAGGGTTAGGGGAAAGCACATATTTTAGTTTCCCTAGTAGGAGGCAGGACTATTTTCCTCTCCAAGACTTACTCTATGGATCATTTCTCAGACATAGAAAAGGGTACTCAGTGCATAGAACTCTCTACCCCTTTGTCTGGTCAATATCCCTAAAATTGCATCTTCTCATACTTCTAAAAAATTATGTACATGTATGTTCCCACTTAAAATAATGCAACCTACCCTATTCCCAGTTACTTCTAGCTCTTCATCCAAGGTTTCTGAGGGATAATATATGTCATAATCCTTAACCACCAGAACACTCTATACATGAATAGTGGAGGAAAAGAAGGGAGGAAGAAAGGGAAATTACTTAAAACACGAAAATATGCACATGGCACAGTGAGGAAGAAAAATTTATGTAGAGCCCCTGTAGTCCTTGGCTCTGCTGCTGCTGCTGAATTATTTCTGACTTTGCCTTCCTTTAACCATTCTGTGTTCCCATTACCTCCAGTCCCCACCAGCTGCAGTGGCACGCTGGTAGATGTTTGACAACCAGCTCTCTGGGAGGTGGGAGGAGGAAAAAAAGATACTCATTTTAACTTTTACTCATATAAAAAGAATATGTAGTGCAAAACTTGCAAGTAATAATAAAACATACAAAGTTCTTTTTTTTCGTAGAACAGAGTCTCACTCTATTGCCCGTGGTCGAGTGCTGTGGCATCACAGCTCACAGCAACCTCAAACTCTTGAACTCAAGCAATTCTCTTGCCTCAGCCTCCCTTGTAGCTGGGACTACAGGCACCCTCCACAATGCCCGGCTATTTGTTTATTTGTTTGTTTGTTTAGCAGACTTGGACCAGGTTCAAATCCACCAGCCCCAGTGCATGTGGCCAGCGCCCTAACCGCTGAGCTACAAGCACTGAGCCTTCATCACTTTTTTAACAATTAAAACATACCAGGACTTGATTCACTTTTAAAATATGTAAACAAGCTCCTAGTTAACATTAATAAGCTTTTCACCACTTTCTTGTTGAACCTGAATCTTCCATAGAATTTTATACTAATAAGTATATAATTTTTACAAGTTTATTTGTATTTTATCATGCTTCTCAGTGTGTGTGTATAAATATATCAACTGGAACTTCTAGTCCCCACCTTTGGGGTACCATTGACAAATAAAAATTGTGTATACAATCTCTGACAATTAATTTCACAAACTCATCCTAGAAAAAATACTTTGAAGGGTGGACTAGGCTCTGGCATTGGTGCATAGCTTCCGAAGGCGAGTACTTTGAAGGTGGACATAGTGATGTTGAGCAATGAGGGAGGTAGCACTTTTCCTAGAATGAGTTTGTGAACTTAATTATCTGACCTCATATATAAGGTGTATGAAGTGATGTTTTGATATACAATGTGAAAGTGTCATCACAATCAAGCTAACATCCATCATGTGTTGTAGTCACCATTTTATCATCTGGAATTTTAAATTTAAGTGTTAAAAATATTCTGCTGACTTGGGTTATCATTAGTTATTATCTATACACAATTGACAAAAAAAGCATAAATATATATAAATGCTAAATATCATTAAATGTAAAAAATCAAATTTAATTGAAATTGTATTTCTTAGTAATATGGAAGGGGCTGATTTCAAAAATTAGTTCATGCATCTGTGGATGAAGATAACTTACTGCTAGCAATAATGCCACAATTTATACTCTCACTGTGCCAGGTCCAGGTATAACCCTTAACTGGCTAGGTAGTTCCTGCTTCCTGGCTCTTAGAAGGCAGCTGCCTTATTTTGATATTTTATTTTGATATTGCTTTGATGATGCCTTATTTTGACATTACCAGCACATTAGTATAGAAGTAAGCACTAAGAAACCTTGCTTCTATAAATAAGTATATAGGAATGGAGTTTGGGGGAAGGGGGTCTGAGACAGAGTCTCACTCTTTACTCAGGTAAAGTGCCATGGTGTCATAGCTCATAGCAAACTCAAATTCTTGGGCTTGAGCGATCCTCTTGCCTCAGCCTCCCAAGTAGCTAGAACTACAGGTGCCTGCCACAGCACCCGACTAATTTTTCTATTTTTAGTAAAGACAATGTCTCACTCTTGCTCAGGCTGGTCTCTAACTCCTGAGCTCAAGCAATCCTCCCACCTCAGCCTCCCAGAATGCTAGAATTACAGGCCTGAGCCACCATACCTGGAGTTTTGCTGTACCAATGTCACTCAGTTTGGTAAACATTTTCCAAGTATCTGCTAAATGTTACATAATGATCTATCAACAAAAATTATTTTTAATAATGTATATCAGGTCCCAGCTCCTAGGTTTTTCAATTTTGTTAAAAACAAAATATTATAATCATATGACTTGGGAAATAAATTGTCACCTATTCTTTGTATCATTTACTTTCTTCATCTCTGAAAGTAATGGCATTACTTACGAGTCGTGCCTGGGGATCAAGGAGTAGGGCGCCAGCCCCATATACCAGAGGTGGCAGGTTCAAACCCAGCCCTGGCCAAAAACTGCAAAAAAAATGAATAAATAAAGATATATATATATAAAAAAAGACATTACTTACCACACAACTAATTTTACTTGTTCCTCTTTCTCTAAAAGGCATCTTGTTTAGCCTGATATGCTTTGAAAGTTAGTAAATACTCTTTTTTTTTTTTTTTTTTTTTTAGGAAGTTGGTTTTTTTTTATTTTTTTTTTTTAATAATTTTATTGAATCATAATTATGTACATTGGTGCAATCACAGGGCACGATTCATATACATTCAAAAATATTTTGATCATACTGTTACAGATATCCTTCATGGCATTTCCTTGATC
>CAUYON010024432.1:0-17008 GCA_963573935.1 Arctocebus calabarensis | reverse complement strand
GCAGTTGTCATTGTTGTTCAGCTGGCCTGGGCTGGGTTCTAACCCGCCAGCCTTGGTTCATGTGGCTGACGCCGTAACCACTGTGCTATGGGTGCTTGAATATTGTACTTTTGGTGGGGTTTTTTTTTTTTTTTTTTTTTTTTGAAGGTTCCAAAAGGTGTCACCCTGGATAGAGTGTTATGGCATCACAGCTCACAGCAACCTCCAATTCCTGGGCTCAAGCAAGTCTCTTGCCTCTGCCTCCCGAGTAGCTGGGACTACAGGCGCCCGCCACAACGCCCGGCCATTTTTTGGTTGCAGCCGTCATTGTTGTTTGGCGGGTCCTGGGGCTGGATTCGAACCCGCCAGCTCAGGTGTACGTGGCTGGCACCTTAACCTGTTGAGCCATAGGCGCCAAGCCAGGAAGAGGATTTTTAAAGAGCTTTATGGAGGAGAGAAGTAAGCAAATGTCAGTTCATTTAGAAGTTGTTAGATAACAAATACTTGAACAAAAAATGTTGATTACCACCAACCTGGAAACATGGCATGAATCCTCAGTCGGGTTCTACAAATACTTCTATCAGCAAATTGGTAACAGAGGAAGAAAACATGCTATTTAATTTATAGGTGGCAAAGTTAAACAGAGGAGTTAGTATAATAAATAACATAAATCAGATATGAAAGATTCCTGCCCCACCACTTATTCTTTCTGTGCCTCAATTTTCTTACCTTTAAAATGGAGATAATAAAAGTTCCTGCCTCAGAGGGTTACTCTCAGGATTAAGTGGAGAAATGTAACTATTACTATTTTTATGCTAGGCTGGAACTAGGGACTAAATTCACCAGACAACATTTAACTGATATCATTAATTATATTTTGGTTCAAGTTATACTTTGTATATGTTTGAAACTAAGGAGACTGAGCATGATAGCAGTTTCATGCTATTATAAAGAAACCTCAGACACCAAAGCAAAACTGACCCTGTGGAATTCAAGTGATTGTCCATGAACCAATAGCATCATTGTCCTGGGGGCAGAGGCATTAATGCAGGGCCTTGGTGCACAGCCCTGATGAAGGAAGAAGTTAGGTAACTATACTAGGAGCCAGAATCCAGAATCCAGAATCCACATGCTGCCCTTTAATAGCCATGTGACCTGGTGTCTCTTCCAGCTTTTGTTTCCTCTTCTGAATAATACTTATCAGAAGATACTTACCAAGATAGTACTTATCTCTCAGGAGTGTCATGAATGAATAAAGGACTTAGGCACATAGCAGGTGTTCAGTGAATTTACTTCCTCCCTACTATACCACATGGGTCTAGGAAACAGTCCTGCCCCTTAAACAGGCTTGTAAAGACTAGTGGCTTTTTATATTTGAAATTAATGTGCTTAATTTGGGCAATCACATGCTGAAAAAATTAATGGAAAGGTATAATTTGGCTAGATATGCATGACCAGCATGCTGGGAATGGAGGTCTTGACATACCGTAGGTAAAAAATGCAAACAAGTCTCAGATATTTAGCCTGAAGATTTCCTCTTTTTTTACCTGGAGGGAGAAGTAAGAGACATGGCAACTGTCTGTAAACACTATGTGAGATGGACTCTGTTACAATTCACAAGACAGAATCATGATGGCAAGTTCTAGGACAGCAGGTTCTGGTTTAATTTGAAGAGCAACCTTCTGCTAATTAGAGCAATTCTACAGCAGAATGGGCTGCTTTTCAAAATGATGAATGCTTATCATTGCATACATGCAAGGAGAGAATGGATGACCTCCTTTCTGTCTTTTAATTTTTCTGGCCTTCTGTCTTCATATTCTTTTGCTTTCCTTTCCCTTGATTCCATCCCCAATTCCTTGTAGAACAAATTATAACCTTTTTTGCCCTTCTTTGTTCCAAAATATTTTACTTTTCATTTTCCTTCAGTTTCCAAACTCTTTTTCTCTTGGTTCTCCCCACCCCCATTACCAGCATGCACTTAGCATAGTAACTGGAACTGCCTCCCTGCCTTGTAGGCAGTCCACAGCTCAGAATGTCACTGAGATCTAGGCCAAGATTGCTGTGCAAACTGGCAGAGAGGGAAAGGAGAGCAAATGCATCTCTGCAGAAGGCGGAGGTACTGCTGGGACTCTCCCATCAGGGTGAGGGGATCCAGCCATGTCTCCTGAATCCCTAGCCATGGAGAAGTCCACTTGTAGTGGAGCCCTCACAGACAGATGGGGATTGCAGAGCTGAGCATAGTTCCTGCAAAGATGCTGTCTGTGAGCTGAACTCATGCTGAATCCCCTTCAAGCTCCCCCTAGGCATTTCCCTTTTATTTGTAATATAGTAGCCATCTTGCCATATTTCTAATTTCAAAAACTCCCTCTCAAACTAAAGGAAGCAGAGAATTGTGACAACTGAACACTTGTCTCAGCTCTCGGCTTGGCACACGTATGTGGAGATACATCTGACACCAATGACAGGTAAGCCTTCGAGTCTGGTTCTAGAACTTTCAACTCTCCTTTTCTTTCTTTACCCTTTTACTCTCATATCTCCTGGGTTCCCTTTTTTTTGTCCTTGATCCATTGCCTCCCTTCTTTCTCTGCTTCCAACCGCTCAGCAGCCTTGCTGTCTCCTTGGGTTTGCAGTAGTTTACCCTCCCATTCTACGTGCCCAAGTGAAATGTGCCAGGGATGGCAGGTAAGGTCGACTTCCTCCCTGCCCCAAGTGCCCTACTACGCTTCATACCGTGAGCTGGGGACTGCTGGATGTTGGGGTTCTTGGGTACGGGCAGGCCACTGGGCATGGCAGTGACAATGGCTTGATGATGTGGTGATGGGCCAGACCGAGTCTCAGGCACACTCTTCTCACCAGGTGCCACTTCCTTCCAGTCATCAGGGGTGCACTGTGGGGGCTGTAAGGGACAGGACAGAGAGAAGATCTTCTGATAAATCCCTTCTATATTTTTGGATGCTTTCCCTATTCCCATAGATGGTAGCATGAAGGATTTTAAGATTCAGTCACCCCCTAATTAGGGAGAGCCCTCTTCTTTCTCGGAACACCCAGTGATGACATCAACCTTCAGCCTACTAGGAAACATATCTCAGGAAGGCCTGTGGGATTGCCTGAGCTGTGGCCTCCCCATTTGCTCCCCGGACCTTGGAATCAGCTTACTCACCACTGGGGAAGCAGGCTGTAGCTGCAAGATGACAGCTGATGCGTGCTGGAACCTGCGTGGAGGGGTGTGGGATACGCCCTCAGGGTGTCCATTCTGAGGCCCAGGGTCTGGTGTAGGAGGGTGACCCTGCTGACTGCTGCCAGACTTGTGCAGATTGGTAGTGGGGCACTGCAGTGGCAGGGCAGGTGTGACTGGGCCAAGTGGCATGGCATGGGCTTCTGAGCCGGGCTGCAGGGCCACACTGGGAGAGACTGAGGCGAGCTGGGGCTGGGACTGGGCTTGGAGCACAGGCCGAGATTGCTGCGGCTGCGGCTGGATCACAAATTGGGGCTGCAGGTGCTTTGATGATGGCTGTGGGAGGAGCTGGTGTGGCTGCAGTTGAGCATAAGCTGAAGGGGGAAAGGCCAGGTTAGACAGCATGGCTGCACCTTACCTTCTGCTGAGTCTGCCAACTGTGCTCCTCCCACATCAAATAAAAATGCCTCCCCAAAGTCAAGGTCCCTTGCTTTCACTCCCTTCATCTTTCACCTAGAGCCAAGGCCCAAAACCCTCTTCTTGCTTCCTTCCTGTGCTGAGACACTGGGCTCTTTGAGCTGGTCCCTCAAAGCTCAACTCAAAGTTAATGTCCTCTGTGAAGGCCTCTGTGACCACTCCAGCCATTCAGAGCAGCACTGGCGGCTCAGTGTTCTGTGTTCTCTGTCTCTTCTAGGCCCTCATGCACTGTTTCTCTGCCTGCAATTCCTGTGGCCTCCCCCTGAGTCCAGCTCTGCATGGCTGGTCCTCGTCATCCTCGGGCTCTGCTTGACCTTCTCCAGACAAAGCAGTCCTCAGACCCTCCTATTGGGCAGACCAGGGCTGGACTCCCAGTTCCTTTTGTTATGTTCAGCAGGATCTGAAGCTAGTTATTCTCCTGGCCTCAGATTCCTAACCTAAAAATGGAAATAATAGTTTCTGCCCAGAAACTGGTAAGGATAAAATAAGAAAAAACTGCGAGAATAAAATGAGCACTTTGAGAGGCTAATGATTGGAGGATGGGTTGAGGCCAAGAGTTCAAGACCAGCCTGAGCAACATAGTGAGATGTCATCTCTATAAAAGAAAATGAGCCAGGTGTGGTGGCAGCTACTTGGGAGGTTGAGGTGGAAGGATGGCTTGAGCCCAGGAGTTCAAGGCTGTAGTGAACTATAATTGGACTGCACACTCCAGCCTGGGCAACAAAGCAAGACCCTGTCTCTAAAAAATGAAATAAAATATGAGAGAGCGGGGAGGAGAGAGAAGGGAGGATGGGGGGTCACGGCGTATGGCACACCTCTTGGGGGTGGGATACAATTATAAGAGGGACTTTACCTAACAAATGCAATCATTGTAACCTAACTCTTTGTACCCTCAATGAATCCCAAACAATAAAAAAAAAGAAACGAAACAAAATGAGAAAAAAGACATAATGTGCATAGCACAGTGCCTGGCACACAGTCGAGCTCAATCATTTCTAGATACAATTATAAATGTTATTTAAGTCTTGGTTTAGGTTTGCAAAGTATCCTGGGTTTACTTCTATCATAACAAGGCTTATCAAGGTGGGTTATAATCATTTCTTGTCTATCTTCCCTTCCAGATCGTGAACCCCATTGCAGTCAGACTCTATCTTGTATCTCTTTATCCAGGACCTAAGTGCCTGACAGTAGATGGCTTTATTTATTTATAATTAGTAAGTAAACTTATTGTCCTGATCTGGAATTTATTTCTTATCATGTGTTGCTAGCTGCTGCTTCTTCCATTTTAATCAGGGTAACTCTTTGAGGCGAGGATGCTTGTATTCTTTAGCAATCCCTTCAGCACCTAGTTTGTGCCTTGCATCTGATAAGCTCTCAGAGGCTCTCTTCACGCAGATCACTCTCTGTCTAGTGGAATCCAGGCTAGTTTAGGATGAGAGCAGCTCAGCTGAATCTGTCCTGCCCCCAAACTACCCTCTTCAAAGACTTGCCATCTAGGAGCCAGAGAAAGAGGCTGTGCTGTGTGAATGCACAGAGGACCACAGCTGGAAGCTCATAATGGATTTTTACAACCAAGGGCTCATAAACAATAAAGGCAAATTCCACATTCTGAGGTAACATTTTAAAAGAATCCTATGGTGCTACAGGTGCAAAGTAAGCAGATTTCAACCTCTTTCTTGAATTTTTTTCTATTTACATGCAACTTTCCAACTCTCTCTTCACAGCCCAACGTGGAATTCCAAGCAGAATTCTAACAGGATCGGGAAGGAGAGAAATGAGAGGTGTTATAAAAGAAAGACAAAATGATCCTTGGTGACTTGGTGACTGTTGCCATCAGCGAGAGGGACTATAGATGGCCCACGGGTCTCAGTCTGGCTGACACCAAATGGTGGGACTGGGAAACCAGGGCACCAGTGTGGAGTGCAGGGAAGGATGCTGGGTTCAAGGTGATGGGGGAACCTTTGTAGAAATTGCCAGCAGGCATATGGTGATTAGAAATTGCCCCTGACCCCAGTCTAACCCTTGTCTCCTAATCTCACAGCAAATAGCTCAGAATTTAACCAGATAGAGACTGTTAATCAGGCAAACTTTACGAGCAGGCATTCTTGAGCAGACTGCTGATAAGACACCCAGAGACACTGCAGATGCCATGTGGGGCCGTGTTAGGTAGGCTCCAGCAGGCACGGTGATCAGAGAAGGATAGGCCTTGTCACTGAAAGGACAAACCATTTTATCTCTTCATACAGAATCCTGGATTCCTGCATCTGGAACACAGAGTCATTCTAGAAACTGCTCATTTGCAGTGGGAGCTGGAGCAGGCCAGGGACAATAAGAGGTCTCACACTTGCTGGCTATGTGGCCCGAGACAAGGTGCTCTTCCTTCTCAGGGCTTCCGAGTTTTATTTGTGGAACAAGAGTTGTGCCAGATGGTCACACAAGTCTCTGCCAGCTCTACAATCTGATGGAGGTGGCTATAGTAGGAAAACAGTTTAGAATCAGGATTTACAAGGTAGAGAAAAGGTTAGAGAGGAAAAAGTTTCTAAAATACAGAGCAGTGATTTTTCAACTGATGTGCTGCAAAAGTTTTTAAAAGATCATTAATTATTTTCAGAAGTTCAAAGCACAGTAAGTATATATTTTTTACTCTTTTTTAAATCGATATAATTTAAGTGTACACAAAAGTTTAACTACAGGTTCAAATGTGCTGTGAGATTAAAAAAAAAAAGTTAAAAAATACTGCTATCGAGCATACATAGTGAGGGGCAATGCATATTTGTTTGACCAAATGTTGGGTGAGGGAGCTGCTGGCTGAGCCTCTGTTCCTCTGCTTTCTCTCCCACCCCCTGCTCTGCATATGGAAAGCGGAAGGCAGTCATTTGAGGACAAATGAAGCTGGTATGCACCATGGCTGGAAATAAAACTCATAAGGCTTAAATAAGTTATAGATCAAAGACCCCAAGGTAGTGTGTGTGTGGGGAGTATTAAGCCTTAACCTTTTGAGGTTAATAAAAAGCAAAGACCATGACTTCAGCATTATCCTGAGTCAAAAAAAATCCTTTTGTTTAGAGTATTTTTTTTTGGAGACAGAGCCTCAAGCTGTTTTCTTGGGTAGAGTACCGTGGCATCACAGCTCACAGCAACCTCCAGCTCCTGGGCGTAACTGATTCTCTTGCCTCGGCCTCCCAAGTAGCTGGGACTACAGGCGCCCACCACAATGCCTGGCTATTTTTTGCTTGTAGTTGTCATTGTTGTTTGGCAGGCCTGGGCTGGATTTGAACCCGCCAGCTCTGGTGTATGGGGCTGGCGCCTTACCCACTTGCGCTACAAGCACCAAGCCTTTGTTTAGACTATTGCAATGACTTTCTAACTGGTCTTCCTGATTCCAGTTTCTTCTCGCTATAATTCATCTTGTAGAAAGAATGCAAACAAATCTTCCTAGTGCACAGATCTTATCTCTGACCAAAACCCATCAGGGGGACTGTTTTGTCTATAGCAGTGGCTCTCAACCTTCCTAATGCCTCCTAATAATAATGCCTCCCTTTAATACAGTTCCTCATGTTGTGCTTTCCCCCAACCATAAAATTATTTTCGTTGCTACTTCATAACTGTAATTTTGCTCCTGTTATGAATCATAATGTAAATATCTGATATACAGGATGTATTTTCATTGTTACAAAGGAGTCACGACCCACAGGTTGAGAACCACTGGTCTAGTTTTCTGAAGTCCCTGGTATTTGGCATCTCTTTACAACATAAACTAAACTTTACATTTTTATTATTTCTTTGAACCAAGAAATCTTTACTGTTCACTGTCCAAAGTTAGGCCTTTTCTCATACTCTCTAGAGCAGTGGTTCTCAACCTTCTGCTGTGCCCCTTTAATACAGTTCCTCTTGTTGTGGTGACCCCCAACCATATAATTATTTTCATCTATTTTCATGAAGTAGCAACGAAAATAATTTTATGGTTGGAGGTCACCACAATGTGAGGAATTGTATTAAAGGGTCGCAGCATTAGAAAGGTTGAGAACCACTGCTCTAGAGTGCCACAGATCAAATCCCAGTTGTCATTCCCAACCCTTGTAGCTGAGAGGCCTTCTCCCTTTCTCTAAGCTGCCACTGAAATTTCTAGGCTTTGCACTGCCCTCAGAGAGGCAGGCGCCAGCACTCAGGTGTGGGTTCTTGAATCAAAATGCCTGAGTTTGAGTCCTCTGCTGCTTACCAGCTGTGTGACACTGGGTTAGTTCCTTGACCTCTCTGTGTCATCATCTTTATTTTTTAATTTTATTTATTTATTTTGAGGCAGAGTCTCCTTCTGTTGGCCAGGCTAGAGTGCTGTAGCATCAACCCAGCGCAATCAACCTCAAACTCCTGGGCTTATGCAATCCTCCTGCCTCAGCCTCTGGAGTAGCTGGGACTGCAGGTACTTTCCACAGGACCTGGCTAATTTTTCTATTTTTAGTAAAGAGGGGGGTCTCGCTCTTTCTCAGGCTGGTCTCAAATTCTTGAGCTCATGAGATCCTCCCACTTCGGCCTCCCAGAGTACTAGGATTACAGACGTGAGCCACTGCTCCTGCCCACTTTGTCATTTTTCACGGCACAGAAAGATGGTAAAAGACCGTCTGCTTGGATCATTCGTACATCAGTTATGGCATCAGAAAGCCCCACTACTGTCAAAAAAAAAGTGATTTTACAAAATGAGTTCTAAATGCAACTTTTTATTTTTTTTTTTGCTACCTATTATCCATGCCCAGTCATTGATTATCAAGGTCTTTTCTATGCATGGGTGAAGAACAGAAGGATATGTGGGTCCCTGTTACTCCTTCTCCACCCACAGGGTATTATTGTCACGTCGAGTTAATGTTCTACTAGAAATTACTTGGTGTGATGGGTAGGTACAAAGAGAGGAACATTTAATTCTTCATTAATCTCTCCCTTGCCACAATTAGCTAAGGTGTAAATATTAACACCTCTGTTTTTAGGCATGAGTTGAAACTATCATGCATAAACTTGCTGCCACGGAGGCCACATTCTCCAAAAACAACGACACCTGATCATATCACCCAGCATCTTAATTTGTTCATATTTTAGCTGCTAAGCATTCTGCTTTTCGGCTGTAATATAAACAATGTAGCTCTGCTAGTCTGCATTATTTTTTATTATCATTAGAATTATTAGGTATACATAGAACAATTTTTTTGGTTATTCCTTGTTCTTCTTCTTTTTAAAGGAAGTGATCCCCCCTACCCCCAGATCATTTTTTTATTTCAGTATTTTCATTGTAATCATGGTTATAATTGACAGCGTTATAATACCAGGGGGCACAGTTGAGGTCTCTCTCTCTTTTCAAACACTCTTTTCGATCCACTGCGATGACTGTTTTTCTTTGTTTCTTTGCTGTCTGAGAAGAGGCAGAAGATCAGAGAGCGTTCCTGGAGGTGGTAGAATATTACATTCCACTGTAACTAGTAGTTTACATAGACTGTGCCACTAAGTATTCTGTGAAAACAATTGAAAATGACTCTTCCTTTTCCTGTGCAAATCCAATGTCTTCACACATCCGGAGGAAAGTCTTATGGTTTGGAGAATCTGAAATATTTGTATCCACTTTTAATTGTTGATGTGCTGATGTCAAACCACCACGCTGGATATTTTTAGTACCTAGCCCCATGACCGATGGTGTGTGTCGAAATCAGCAGTAAGGGGATCACTCCTGGCAGCACCGGAGTGAATTAGAAATTCTGTTTTCAAGACATTTTAAAATATTCACTTTTTAACCTTTTAAAGCTACCTCTTTGCTGTATTTTGCAAGGGTGGGGATTTAATGCACGATGCCTACACATGTGTACATAATATTCTCTACCTTTTGTCTTTAATATTCCCTGGTTTTTAATTATTAAAGATAAGTATTTGAATTATAAATATTCTAGTTATACAGGAATAGGCAAAGCAGGCATATACCCTCAGGCAAAATTCTTCCATTATCCATAATCCTTCTGTCTCCTGCCTCCATTTCTCGGTTTCCTATCTTTATGTCGCCTCACAAAACACACAGAGGCAGTCTTTTAAACCGAGCTTCTCCTCCCCACTTCAACCATAGAAATCCCTTCTTAATATGTATAGGGGCTTCTTCCTTGAAGTGGGATGTCATACTTGTCCTAAATATAATAAAGTGCTATCTTCAAGGCATTTCTGCATCCAAAACACTCCCCAGAAACCTGCCGAGCCCTCCCATCTAACCAGTCTGAATGTCACAAATCATAGCCCAGAAACTGCTTTATAGTGAATCATTAACATTGTCAGGAAGGACTTGGTAGAGAAAAAAAGCTTTCCATTAGAGAACTGAGGGAGAATATACAAATGACAGCGTTGTCAGCTCGCTCCTATTGTTTTATCAAGCTCAGAACTGATTAGTCAGAGTTTATTACGGAGGAATATGACTGTGTATTTCGTAGGGAGTATGTGTGAGGTTAGGTATTTTTACATATTTTTTTCCCTTTGTATATGAAAGCCTCATGGTCTGTTTTAAATAAGTTTTGTTTTTAAAATGATGCTTGCAGGGAAGAAGGAAGTTTGATAGACTAGATGAAGGTGTGCGCAATGGATACATAGTGTGAAACAACTGATTGTGAGTGAGAAGCCGTTTCTGTGGCCACTTGTCTGGAACTTGGGTCCTCCTGACTCTTTTGCCCAGCAGAGATGGCTGAAGAGGACAAGGACTTTCCACCAAAAACGGGCAGGAGTGCGTTTGGATGACAGTTCTCCATCTTGGATGGTGGGTCTTGCTGAAGTTGGAGACAAGTAGGATTTGGAATTGCTTATTGCTTGTATTTTTCTGAGCTGACATTTTTCAGCATTAGACGAGCTAACCCAGAGTCAATCATCTAACAATCTTGCAGCCTTGTGTTGAACTCTGTAGTGGATACAGTGGTGTGCTTCCCAGATTTTCACCAGATTCCCCCAGGGGCCAGCGTTTTGCTTGCCCTGGTTTACTGTCAGGCCTTTCCCTAGGAACTGCCTTTGGTCAAAAGTATCTCACTCAAAGTTACAACCCTTCCCCAAGGCCAGACTGAATCCAGTGACTGAACCACACCCCTATCTGAGATACTTCAGGCCATCCCAGCTGCCGGTCTCCACATGGGATGGACTGAGGTCTCTGTTACGACTACATTATATTTCAACATCTTTCTCTGATAAGTCCTGATTCTTTCACTCTCTTGTACATATCATCTCTGAGAGCATTCCCTGATAAACCACCTGATATGATTCCTTTTTAAGTCACAAATCTCAGGCTGTGTTTGTTTTATAGGAAACCCCACTCATGGCAATCAATAATGGAGGTGGTCCTAGGGGGCAGGTTCTCAAAAGGGATTTTGGAGTTGAAGTATTGGCTGGCTCTTTGGTAATTAGGAAGTCATCACTGGTGGTGGATGGGCTGTTCATTGTCCTGGAATTTAGTAGTGAAACAACTGTTAAAACTTTCACTGATGTTGAATTGTGTTGGGCTATAGGTGGAAAAGAAAGCACAGTAAGATGCAATATCTCAGGTGCTTAAGAGTTTAAGAGTGGAATTAGACAGCTGTCACTGCCAGCAGGTCATGCACTGGAGAAGACAGGAGAGGCTGAGGACAGTTAATCACCACATTAAGATGAAGTATAAAAGCCAGAGGCCCCACTGACCATATAAAGAGACTCCCATCTCTTGCAGCTGGAGAGTGAAAAAGCTGAGGATCTGACTCGGGACTTAATAATACAGGCGGCTTATCTCCATAGAAGGTTGAATTTTTAACCTCAAGGTTATCTCTGCCAAGATATGGACCCCAATTGGGAAGGAATGAGACTCTGGGTCAACATGCTTCAAAATCTTGAATCATTTGATTTCTCTGAACTCTCTAAACCTGTAGAAATGGTTGAGTCTTCCCTGTTGAAGTCTAATGCACCTTCCTTCCTTGAAGAAATGCAGAGGCATCTGACCAGTAAGTTATATGTCCCTTTCCTCAAAATCTGCTCTCACTTTTTCTCCAGAAGAAGAGGCCCGTAACTAGGATTAAGTCATAACATATTCAGCTGGGGAAGTATTGGTCACGAGGAGCTATGAGACCCGGCCTGTAAGGCCTGGGAGAGGACTCACGGAAACTGGACCCGGAAGGTGCTGGATTGAAGGGCATGATATAAGGACATAAAAAGGGGAGAATTTATTGATCTGAGAGCACTTTTCTGAAATAAGAGTATAAGACCCTGTCAAAGACCCTAACAGAAGGAGCTAACATGCTATTATAATGGCTCTTTGAAGTTTAAAAAAAGTTCAGGCTCATACCAAGCAAAGTAGAAAGTGTCGTGGAAGGTGGTAGAAGGACTTAGAAGACTCAGTAAAAGAAGAATATTGGAGTGGATAGACATAAGGCCAAGACACTAAATATGCACACGTGTTCCATGGGAGGGCCTGGAGGAAGCTGTGTTTGCCACAACAATAAGGAATGAGTCAGGGAGCTGTACAGAGCACCACGAAGTGCTCAGTGGTGCCCACTGTAGGCCAGGGCATATGGGACAAGACCCTGTTACAGAAGTAGGTTTCTTGATAGTCATGGGGTTGATAAGACACAGAAATAGCAGAGGCCAGGTGGGTAGGTGGCACTTCATCAACAGCAGCAAGTAATGTACAAGTATCATAATGCGTGAGAAGGCTGCAGGTGCCGCCAGGAAGTCCTCACCTACACAGAGCTTGGAGATTGTTAATGGGACTCAGGTCACTAGTGATGGGCCCATGACAACAGCATAGATAAATCCAGAAAACTGAGGAATTTAGGGATCGACGGTCATCAGGCTGAAAGCAATTCTGCCAATGAAGTCTTGGTAATTTGCCCAGTTTCTGGACCTGAGCCAGTTTTTAGACCTAGAATTCCCAAGGGTGGACCCTGCAATAGCATAAAAAGTGTGGTTGGTAATGATTCTCTTAGTCTTTTCTCAAAGGGGTCTCTGGGCAACTTTAAGCTATGTTGCCACCTGGTCATTCCAGACTCTCTGTGCTGAGAAATAGCTGGCATCCAGGATTCTACTCTGAGATGTAGAGACCTTATTATTTGAAGCGAGTGCGTCTGAGTGGGGAAAGAGGTGGACTGTAGTGGCTGCTTGGTGTGTTGTCTGATCCCTCTTCGAGATCACAGCATTCATTCCCCAGGAGCATTGCCTGCTGAGGACACACAGCTGAGTTTACTCCAGAGCATGTGCTCTGTGAAGGCAACCGTTTTCCCCAGGTAAAACCTCTCCCAGGGAGCAGCTCCTTTCCAATGACCAGTCATTGTAAGGGTGTAGAGCCCCAGCCCTGTTGTCAGTTTGGGCTTCTGTGAAGGCCCATCCCAGAGTCAGAGCAATACCGGGATTGCCTGAGGCCTCTGTTGCAGTCAAATCCCAATTCAATTCAAACCTCCCTCTACTTCCTTCTCTGCATGACGGGTATCCTTACTGGGTTACTGGAGAACAATCCCCGGTAAAACACCTGCATGCAAATCTCTATCTCAGGACTGTTCTAAGGAGTTCTACACCAAGGGACTCCTGAAGTGAAAATTTTTAATAGAACGAACTAGATTGTTCGGTAAAATGAATGGCCCAACCATTTGCTTCTCTTCATTGATATGACAGGTTACCATTTTGGGACTTCAAGGACACATCATGTGGGCATATACTTCTCTGTGAGAATATTGTCACAAATTGTTGAAGGTATTTTAGGGAATATTTAAAAACAGAATATTGAGACAACATTGGTTAACGTTAGGACATGCTGCAGTCTCTGCATATAAAGTGCAGTCGAGGAACATGGCTTGATCAATATGTTTCCCACAAATACGGATAGCATGTATATGCTGCAAATTAAATTCATAACCTCTATGAAAGGAAACTGTACCACATTTTGCATATCTAGCAGTCCACGAAGATAAAAATATCTTGAACCATAAAAGGTTAAGCACGATTAAAGGGTACTACCCTGTAACACTCAGCTGGGCAAGGGTAGACAGAGCTAATCCAATCTGACACCACTGAGCCTTGCTTCACCACCTTGCTCTTGGCGGAATTCCCGCTGAAGTTCATGTGCACTTTGCTAGAGTGAGGACCACAGGAGGGAGTTCACAGCTTCCCTCCAGTGGAAATATGTGTGGGTCAGATTTTATTTCCCTCAAATTTGAGTATAACATTTTCATGTGCAATTTTAGCTGGATGTAGGCAGAGTCTGGAAGAAAACAAAAGAGGATAAAAAGCATCACAAACACATTATTCTCTGCTGGTAACCTATTGGGTGGTATTACCACATTTTTGATATAGTTCTCAAAGGTGATATAGGGTATGTGAAAGACTTTGTGTGGGCGGAAAATTATCAGTGAGATTCAGTCAACCTAGCAACCACTTTAGGCAGATAATTGGCTAGTACCATTCTGATTGCACAGACAAGAATGAAGTGACTTAATATTTCTAAAAATACTTGCATCGTCCCTATAGTGAGAACTGAAACATGTTTGTATAACTACAAAAGAAGTTACTGTTCATCAGTCTTACATCATTTTTAATGCTAATTTGCTGAGTTTTTTTCTTTTTAAAAAATTTCAGATTGTTGTAAAGTCACCATCTTTTTAAATGGCTGAACAGTATTCCTTGGTATACATGTACCACAGGTTGTTGATCCCTTCCTGGGTTGGTGGGCATTCAAGTTGTTTCCATGTTTTGACAACTTTACATCTTTCGTATCAACCTGGATGGAGTTGGAACACATTCTTCTTATTCAAGTATCACAAGAATGGAGAAGCAAGAATTCAATGTATTCAATTCTAATATGAAGCCAGTAGATGATCTAATACATACCTACATAAGAGAAAAACTCAAATCAATTCAAGGTGGAGGGGGTGGAGGAATAAGGAAGTGGGAAGAGGAGAGGAAGGAGGGGATGGGTGTGCTTCCATTATTGGGCATAATGTTGGGGTGCATGACACACCTCTTGGGGCAGGACACAATTATAAGAGGGACTTTATCTAACAAATGCAAACATTGTAACCTAATTCTTTGTACCATCAATTAACCTGAAACAAAAATTTAAAATAAAATAGATTAAAACAATTTCAGATTGATGTGAGGGTACAAATGTTTATGCTAAATTGTTTTCACATCCAAGGTAAAGTTCAAGCTGTAGGTGAACACTTCATGCAGTGAGTGTGCTGTATAGCCCAACACTGAGAGACCAGATTCTTATTTGAAGACAAAGCCATTTACAGGATCTTTCATTGTTTTTAAAGATTTATTTCCAAATATAACAATTATATATGTCCAGGATATAAACAACTAGGAAAATACAGTTCATCTACCAAGTGCATTTTGTGATCTTTGAATTACCTCAGAAAATGCTTGTGTTATAATTTTAATTGGAAAAAGAGGACAGAAAAAATATACATATAATATATGTACAGGGTGTCTCAAATGTCACCATACATTGGGAAAATGTGAAATCATAGCTAAATATTTCTTTAGTCACAAAATATTCAACACAAAATTTTACAAAGAGGTGACCAACTTGTAGAGACTATTTTATAAATATTTTGTAAATTTTATAATGAATGTTTTATAAATAAAGGTACATTTAGCTACAATTTCCCATTTTCCCTATGTATGCTGATATTTGGGACATCCTGTATAGTACGCACCATAATTGATTTGACTAGTTTTCTAAGATGAAATATTTATGTGCTTTCTAATTATTCACTAATAAATATACTATTGTGATGAATGTTTTTATGCATAATTCCTCACATTCTGGATGATGGCTGAGGGATGTGGAAAAGTATGGGTACTTTTAGCATTTTGACATTTGTTATTTGTATCAATCCTAGAATTGTATAAAAATATTCATTTTATCTTAAATGATGGACCTGAGAGTTTGAAGGACAAAATATATGTGAATCTTGCTTTATTCTTGTTATTAGTCCAATTTTTGCTGAAATAAACAGCACATTTATACTCAAGAGAGTTCTTAGCCAAAGAGTTATATTAAACAAAATTAAAAACGAACACATCCTGAAAAATTCACCTTTCTTGAATCAGCAGAAATATCAGACACTTCAGAGTGTCTTGAGTACATTTGTCTTGAGGAATATTTATAAGACCTCCCTTTCAGAAGCACATAATGTTAACAATGTTGATATGATCTTGATTTTATATGATATGCCATTTGTTTTTTACACAAGTTTGAGAAGACTTTGTATTATAAATTGTGAAATGTAAGCCATTGAAGGGAATAAAAAATATTAAAATAAATAGGTTCTCAAAAATGGGATTTGGTTAAAAAATGTTCAATAATTTCTACTAAGTACCTCTTAGTACTAAGTACCTCACTCAAAAAGTACTTTATTTCCAATGGAGATAATGTAAGGAATTAGGGGGAAAAAAATAAGAGTTGATAGGAAATTCTGATTTTGAGCAGGTTCTTTAGTATAACGTGGAGAAATGAAAAAATAGGAATATGAAAACAAAGTTCTTTGGTACTGAGCTATAGTCTCTTTGGCTCACCGTTTACAAACTTCAATTCCCTTTCTCCTTTATTCATCCCCACTCCCCCAAATATCTTACTTATTTTTCGATCTGAACTATTTAGTACAAGAATGAGTTTATACCAAGGGCCAAAGCAAATTTCCCATAAGCGCACATATTTTTATACTAACAGAAAAATATTTATAAGACCTTCCTCAGTTACAATCCATTTGAACCACCAATCCTAATACAATTCAGTGCTTTACTTTACCTTAGGGGCGTTTTCAGCCAACTGTTGTGTTCATATGCATTTGATTCACATTTTGTATTTATCTGACAATTTCAACATTTAATAAAATTTAGGAATGAAGTGATTATAGGAATTTCAAATTCTACAAGTATGATCCTGGTATATCATACATTGTCTCTTATGAGGTGGATATTCCATAACCATTTTTCTGAGAAATTAAATTAGTAAGAGTCTAGGACAAAAATGAACAATTGGCCAACTTTTTTTTTTATACCCACATATACCCCTGAACCTCTAGTCACAACTGATTTTTAATTTGTATTCAGTAATTCATTTTAGTGGTGACCATACATTTAATAATCCAAACTTCTGGAAGTACAATATCAAAGATGGCATGGGTTCAATTTCAGTCTTCCACAGGTCGCCATCCAGGTCTCCCAGCACCATAAAAAGGGAGTCTTTTCCCCACTGAATGTTTTAACTGGCTTGTTGAAGATCAAATAGCGGTAAGTAGTTGGGTTCATCTCTTGGTTCTCTATTCTGTTCCAAACATCTACCTCTCTTTTTGTGCCAGTACCATGCTGTTTTGATCACTATCGATTTATAGTACAGTCTCAAGTCTG
>CAUYON010024431.1:0-13718 GCA_963573935.1 Arctocebus calabarensis | reverse complement strand
TGTTTGTATGGAGGTATGGCGTATACTGCAAGCTGTTCTCTTGGGGGAGGGGACTCCCATCCGCTTGGCGATGTGCTCTGTACCTTTTATTTGTATCCTTGGGGTCGCAGGTTGCTCCAGCAGTGTTGATGTGCGTTCCTCAACCTTGTCTCTTGACTCAGCTCCAAACCGTTGGCTTTCTCGCTAAATTTCTGTCCTTTAACTCTCCTTCTGGACAGGAGTGTCTGCAGAAAGCTGGCTACAGACCGCCATCTTGGCTCTCCCCCCACCCCCCATGCTTCTGCATTCTTGAGATGCTTTACTAAGAATAATGTGTTCCACTTCCATCCAGGTTAATACAAAGGCTGTAAAGTCTCCATTTTTTTTAATGGCTGAATAGTATTCCATAGTGTACATATACCATAGCTTGTTAATCCATTCCTGGGTTGGTGGTCATTTAGGTTGTTTCCACATTTTGGCGATCGTAAATTGAGCTGCAATAAACAGTCTAGTGCAAGTGTCCTTATGATAAAAAGATTTTTTTCCTTCTGGGTAGATGCCTAGTAATGGGATTGCAGGATCAAATGGGAGGTCTAGCTTAAGTTCTTTGAGAGTTCTCCATACTTCCTTCCAAAAAGGTTGTATCAGTTTGCAGTCCCACCAGCAGTGTAATTGTTCCCTTCTCTTCACATCCAGGCCAGTATCTGCAGTTTTGAGATTTTGTGATGTGGGCCATTCTCACTGGAGTTAGATGGTATCTCAGGGTGGTTTTGATTTGCATGTAGTAATTTATTGAGACATGATCTTTCCCCACTGCCCACATGCGGTGCAATGGCACAGTAATAGTTCTCTGTAGCCTCAAACTCCTGAGCTCAAATAAATCTTCCTGCCTCATCCCCCTGAGTACCTAGGATAATAGGTGCATGCTAGGATAACATTGGAATCTTCTTTAAACACATAATGTAACAAAGCATAGTTCTAAATTCTTCAAAATTCCTTTCCATTAGTCTATTTTTTCATGTTCTTATCCAGGGCAGTTCATATAATATACACATATGTATAATGGTAAAATAAATACAAGCGTATAGTATATTGTTCCACTTGACAAATCATAAAATGCATAAGTGTTTTTCATTTTGCTATAGTCTTCAAATTTATTGTTACACACAATACTGGCCTAGTGGCTATTCTATAATTTATTTAATTATAACCTTATTTGTGTTGTTACAGTTGTCAGTTTTCACTTACTATGTAAGCGTGATAGTAATAGATAGATATTATTTTTGCTTATCTTGCATTTTTTTAGGGAGAATTCTCAACAGCGTTTTTTAGCCAAAGCATAGGAGAATCTTTAAGGCTCTGAAAACATCTCACATTTTCCCATACTTATATTCAAAAAGTATGTACATATTTATAGTGTCAATAGGACAGTGAAGTACCAGTACTATTTTGTTTAGTGTCTTTGTTCTTAGAACATACACCTTTTTGTTAGTTTGTAAACACTGTATAAAAACATCTTCAGGGGCAGCATCTGTGCTTCAAGGAGTAGGGTGCCAGCCCCATATACCAAAGGTGGTGGGTTCAAGCCCAGTCCTAGGCAAAAACTGCAAAAAAAAAAAATCTTCAAAATATAGTGGTTAAAAGCAACAAACATTTCATCCTATCTCACACTTTTGTGAATGAGAAATTCAAATAGGACTTAGCCGGGTGATTGTTCAGGTCCATGTGGTGTCAACTAGAGGCATTTAATGGTGTTCAGTTGGCAGCTGAGATGATAGGCTATGGATGAGCGGCCAGATGGGTTTCTCTCGTGCATGGTAACTTGATGGAGGCAGCTCAAAGGCTCTACTCAGCTGTTCACCTTTCTCTTCCTGCATTTTCAGGGTCTCTTCTTGTGATTTCTTCAATAGAGTGTTCCAAATGCCATTAGCTCAGGATCCAAAAGGCCAAGGTAGGAACAGTCACCTCAAGGGCAGTCTAAGATATGGCAACTTATCATTTCTGCCTGCTGTACTGGTACAAGCACCACAGGCCAGCCCATATGCCAGGGAGGGGTAAAAGACCATATTTCATTTCATTTTGAGAATTGCATACACAACTAGGCCTTAGAAGCCTATAGGAGGAGAAGAAACAAGATTTTCTCCAAATGGGATATGAGATGGTGCGAGGCTGTTTCACCTGCAAACACGTCTGCTAAGTGAAAGAAAGCATCTAGTTGAATGGCAAGTGTAGGTATCCTCCTTCAGCAAAACTGCATCTAATGTTGATGTTTGCCTCACAGCCACCTTCAGTGTGAGAGATAAAGGCAAGAGTTTCCTGTCTAAGATAGCACATTGCGAAATGATTCCATTCACTATTAGGAATCAGGTAAAGATGTGTACTCTGAGAAGTAAGCTTTCATTTCATTTTGAAAACACAGTGTGAAAGAATTTGGGACCAGTTTAGTCTATCACATGATGGCGCTGCAAATGTCAATAAAAGTTTTTTGGCTAACACACAGCTCAGTAAAAGTTGCGGTCAGACTAAACACCTTTTTTAATGTTTTCATTTTAGTGAAGTGATTTTCTATAATGGTTTGTATCTCTGATAAACTCAAGTACAACTTTATAAATTCTTTATTGATTTTACCATAGCTCAGCTAAGCAGATGTACAATTAGTTGTTTTTTTTTTAATCATCAAATTTAAATATGTTTTAGTAACCAAAGCAGACAAGGTTGCTATTTACAATGTTGTATGTTAGTCATTAGGGGATTATTCCCATTAGGATTATGAAAGTCTGAATTTCAATTTTCTGGTTGGCTCAGAAAAATTGGTACTATTTTAAGTGATTCGTCTGTTCCTGTATTCTAATTTCTCTCTTATATCTCTAAGTACTCCTAAAAGGATCATTAGATTTTAACAAAAGGCATCTGGTTTATTCCTCATTGCATCTATTTTGTTTGTCTAAGCAGTTGCTTTATTGCTATAAATTTCTTCTGCAATCACATCACAACACTACATACAATATATTTAAGTCATAAACGTTTTTCTTCCATTTTAGTGAATGTATGTTAGATGGATAGTATATTTTCTAAATTGAGCCACGTGTTATATGGTAAATTTAAAACACGTTTGAATATTTATAATCAGTGTTAGTGTAGGGACCCCATATATTAATGGCAAAACCTCTTGGTAAATGTACATTAGATTTATCAATTTAAGTCTAAATCATAAACATTTCTCTTTCTTTGCAGCCAGGCAGTTTTTCTAAATGAAAGATAATTAACCAGAGTACTGGTTGAATTTTTTATGAGGTAAGAATTAGAATTTATAGAGAAAACTGTGTCTCAACTATAGTTTTGGATTTTTGGATCAAAATAAATTCTAATTCCATTTTTCTTGTTAGAAATTCCATACATTGCTTATGATTTAATCACTTAGAAGAAAACATTATTAAAACCTAAATTTACTACTAAAGCAATTCCATGTAATTTCAAGTATTTACATTTTTTTCACCATTAATAAGCAGAATGATGGCAAAAATGAATTCACCAACATTTGTCTACCTGGCTTCCAGTTTCTGTGTGTTCAGAACCCTTTTTTAATTATTATTTTCATTCCTATTAACACCTTATGAAATTGCTTTTCATTTCTTTTTAAAATAATTACAGCAAAATGAATACTATATATAACGTTCCTAAGATATAGATGATTTTCTAGATTTATTACAAAATATATATATAGTTTTCATTGTCTGAAAATACATCTAAGAGAATTTACAGTGCAATTTAATGAATTATTTTCCTGGTTATAAGATTATTTTTAGATGATAGCATTTTCAGAAAATAAATACTTGTGGAGGATTAACTAATTTGCTATTGGGGGAAATGTGGATCCTAAATGTTTGGTAACTTTCAGTGAAAATGTTATCTATGCTACATAGTCTCTCCTTCTTAGATATTCCTTATCAGATCTAATTTTATTTTATCTGTTGACAACACCACAGTGGAGTACTTGCAGATTCAAAAGAATTTCTAAGTCACATGCTTAACATTAAATATATAGATATATATACACATACATATGTATGTGTGTGTGTGTGTGTGTGTGTATATATATATACGTACATGTATATATATATACACACACAAACATTCCAGGAGCCAAGGGCAGTGCTTCTTACTCTGGGAGACCAAAGTAAAAGGATTGCTTGAGTTCAGGGTTTGGAGAACAGCATGAGCAAGAGGAGACCGGTGTCTACTAAAAATGAAAAAATTAACCCTTGTTCTGGCACAAACAAATGTAGTTCCAGCTACATGGCATTCAGGCCAGAATCTAGCTTGTGCCTAGCGAGAATGTTAGGCTGCCTTGAGTCTCGGCTCAAGAGGCACTTCACCAGGTGCAGCAGAGCGAGACTCTAATATCAATCAATCAATCAATAAATAATAAAGAAGGTTTAGGGGGGAAATCAAATAAAATATTATGTTTTCTATAAACAATAACTATTCTCACCATTTTTCTGGAGGCACAAAGTTAATACGTGATACCTGTTGATTGATTTTGTCTTTAGGATAATTGTGTTCATGTTAATTAAACAATGACAAAATGACTAAAGTATAAGGAATACATTCTTATTTTTATTTTTTGAGAAAGAAGTCTCTCTTTATTGCCCTTGGTTGAGTGCTGTAGCATCCAAGCTTACAGTAACCTCAAACTCTTGGCCTCAAGCCATTCTCTTGCCTCAGCTCTTGAGTAGCAGGGACTACAGGCACCCCCCACAACACCTGGCTATTTTTAGAGACGAGGCCTCACTGTGTCTCAGGCTGGACTTGAACCTGTGAGCTCAGGCAATCCACCTGCCTCGGCCTCCCAGAGTGCTAGGATTATAGGTGAGGAATGCATTTTTGGAGATAAATTGGGTCTAGGGTAACATTAATCTTAAGCAAAGCATGCATTTTTCTCATTAAAATAATTATAAAAGAGCATGTTGATAATATTCTATTTCATGAAATTATTAACATAATCATAGGTATAAGAATGTAATCTGATCACTTAAAGATGTTCAATTAGTTATATATATCTTTATAGGGCTATGATAGTACAAATTGTCAGTTTTTAAATACTTTTAGTTTACCATCACTTTCCTAGTAAGCATAGTATAAAGAAAGTTGGGGGGCATTTTAATTTTAATTATTTTTTTCTTTAAAGTATTACTCTGGCATTGGATATATATCCCTGTTCCTGGTTTCTACTGGGGTCATTGCTTTGTATTGATTTAATGTTGAAATGTGTTTTGTTTTTGTTCCCACAGTAAAGAGTTAGAAATGCTTCAGCTGTGTTTTATTTTCAAACATGGGAAATTATATACATTTTAAAAAATATTTTTGCCCTTTGTATCTTGCTTAGAAGATCTTCTCCATCATATATGTTGTGTGTGTGTGTGTATATACACACACACACACACACACACACACACATATATATATATATATATATATATCATGACCTCTGTAAGTCAGCCACCCAAAGGATTGTATCAAAGTGGTCAACATACAAAGATGACCAACATAAGAAACTAGGCCCACTGTAATGATACATAAATGCAGTGCATGTTCAGTCCATGAAAATAAGGTCTACTGAAGGAAGTAGTCAATTATGGAGGTTCTACTGTGTGTGTATAGAGATGTATGCACATACCAATTTTTTGCTTTGTTTTCGGTTCTTCCTTTTTAGCACAAAAATCTTAAATCCTTGGCTTGTTTTTAAAGACTTGCATCCTGTGTGAGTATGTTATTTAGGGTCATTCAGAACTTAAAATGTTCTTTCCCTCATTCATCTTTTTTCAGTCAACTATAAGAGAGGATCATTCTTCCAAATCATTCACACCGACTATTGAAGAACAAGATGTGCTAGGTGGAAAACGTGGGGCTTCATAAAAAGAAGTTAATAAGTGGTGTGGTGTAATGGAAGGGAGGAACATTCTTTTTTTTTTTTTGAGACGGAGCCTCAAGCTGTCACCCTGGATAGAGTGCAGTGGCATCACAGCTCACAGCAACCTTCAACTCTTAGGCTCAAGCGGGTCTCCTGCCTCAGCCTCCCAAGTAGCTGGGACTACAGGCGCCTGCCACAACGCCCGGCCATTTTTTGGTTGCAGCCGTCATTGTTGTTTGGCGGGCCCGGGTTGGATTCAAACCCGCCAGGTCTGGTGTACGTGGCTGGCGCCTTAGCCAGTTGAGCCACAGGCACCAAGCCAGGGGAGGAACATTCTTCAGCAAACATACCTACCCTGCCTTGCTAACAAACCCACTCCAAGTTTTTGTAATGTCAACTCTATCTCTCTATCCATTATCATTTTCTTCCTTCTAGTGCCGATTAAGTTTCATTGTGCTGAAAATACATTTTATCACGTTAACTGTCTTCTTTCCATTTATTTAATCTTTGTCCATGTATAAAAAACAACCACACACACACACAAAAAAAGTTCTTGGTATTTGAAATGAGCAATGATAATGAAACCTCTTACATCCTATAGCTACTTTCTTTCCATTATGAAAAATTGATGGTAGAAAACTGAAATTCAGTTGTTTCTCATGGCCTTAGACGTGGACTTCCTAAAAATAAAAATGGAAAAACCCAGCCGGGTGCTACAGCACGCACCTAGAAACCCAGAGGCCTCCGGAGGTGGAGGCAGCAGGATGTCACAGCCTGAGTTTGAGGTTGCAGCGAGCTACAGTGCCATTGTGCTATACTCAGGGCATAGTGGGGGGAGACTCTGCCTCAAAAAAAAAATTGTGATTCCCCAAATTGTGAATCAGAGCACAGCTGGCATTCATTTCCACCTTCTTCCCCGAATCATTATTATTTTTCCTTCCATCTGTGAGACAATGGTCAATGTCCTAGGATTTAGATGACAACATCGGTGACAAAGATATAACCTAGAGGACAGAGGAGGCAGAGAACATGGGTGCATTTCCATAGATATACATACACTTACACCCAGGTTTTCACTGATTTCATTTTATCTTACAGTAACCTTCATACAAATAATGTTTAGGTAAAGCAAGATTTCTTACTAATAAAGTGATAGAAATAAATTATATAATTTAATACTTCATGTTAAATTGACTAAAATAATTTTGCACAGAATTCAATTGATGAATGCCAATTATTTTTAAAAAATTTATACCAGTGATTATACGCTCTCAAATTTAATTTGCTCATGAGTAAATTTTTTGAACTTTATTAGTAAAATTAATTCCATTCTAATGACTCTTCCAAAGTGAAATTCATCATTACTGTTAAGTTCTCTCACATTATTATTTGATAATATGTATCCAGTTTTAAGAACTTGCAGTTAAAATCTTCATAGTGGAATTATATCAAGCCATTATCGTAAGGCATGAGAAAACAATTAATTATGGAGTATAGAAATATACAGAGGGTACCCAAAAATATGTACACATGTTAAGAAAGGAAAAAACTCTAATAAAATTGTAATACTCAAGTTGTGTTTGACTTCTGCAATTACAAGTGGTTGCTCAAACGTGACTTGCATTCATCTTTTGCTTTTAGTATACATTTAGTAGTACAATTTTAATACCTATTTTTTTCCTTTGTTCAAATGTATTTACATTTTGGGGGCACCCTCAGTTCTGAGTTGGAAGGAAAAGTGAATAAATAGGATAAAAAAATCTTACTACATCACAGCAAAACTTTTCCTGGAATAAATCTTTGTTACTGTGGCAATTTTGGTGTATGATTTAGAACCTAGAGGGTTCTAAATATTTAGGGGAGAGAATATTACAAGGATGAAAATGGCCTGTTTATAGGAAAAGTCACTAAGGTAAATTGCTATTTGGGGAATATTTATTGATTTCTGAGTGACTGTTAGACAAAATTTACTAGATCTGACACAAATAGTGAGCAGCAAATCTAAATGAGTACTGTAAAAAGTTGTAACTGATTTAAGTAGAGAGAATGTCATGTCAGTTCTTAAACTTTTTGTAGAACAGTCTTGATATACTTTGTATAGCCATCAACTAAAAATGATTTAAAAATCTGAAATAAAACAAAACAGAACTAGTTATCCACAGTTTTTTTCCTTTCGTAGAAATGGATTGAAACTGTACAGCAGCTTGCCAGGCACTGTCCCTATCTAAAGAAGCGCTAATGCTGGCCCTGGAGAACTTTTATTTGATACTCTTTAGGTTTGGGTAAAACTATGACTTTCTTGTTTCTCAGTAAAAATGTTGACATTTTCACTAAAATACATTAGATTTGATTTTACATCAACGTATTAAGCTAAAGCCTTCTGAGAAATGCTTTAAATTTTGTCATCAAATAGTCTTTTGATTAAACTCATGAAAGGACCAAATGCTTGATAGAACATATGTTAATTTGGAAGACCATCTTATTGCCCCTTAGATATTTGAATTTCTAATTGGTATCTCTCATTTTAATGTGGCTGGTAAAAATGGAGGATATCAAACCAGAGATTCAAACTACAAAACTTAAGGTCAACATGTTTCAATATGGAGCATGAACACCAAAAGCAGCTCTAGGAACATGAAGCTTAATGCCTGTCACTCATCTACAGATGGAAAGTGTGGATACATAGGATAGACACCAAGGAAAGAGCAAAGCTCTTTGAGTTTCTTTCTTTCTTTCTTTATTTTTTTTTTGTAGAGTCAGAGTCTCACTTTATCACCCTGGGTAGAGTGCTGTGGCATCACACAGCTCACAGCAACCTCCAGCTCTTGGGCTTAAGCGATTCTCTTGCCTCAGCCTCCCTAGTAGCTGGGACTACAGGCGCCCACCACAGCGCCTGGCTATTTTTTTGTTTTGCAGTTCGGCCGAGGCCAGGCTTGAACCCGCCACCTTCGGTATATGGGGCCAGTGCCCTGCTCGCTGAGCCACAGGAACCGCCCTAATTTTTCTATTTTTTAGTAGAGACAAGGCTCTTGTTCTTGCTCAGATTGGTCTCTAATTCCTGACCTTAAGCAATCCTCCTGCCTCAGCCTCCCAGATTGCTAGGATTACAGGTGTGAGCCACCATACCTGATCTGGAAGCATGTTTATTTGTCTGTATTTATTTATTTATTTACTTTTTTGAGACAGAATCTCACTATGTCACCCTTGGTAGAGTGCCGTGGCCTCACAACTCACAGCAACCTCAGATTCTTGGGCTTAAGCAATTCTCTTGCTTCAGCCTTGCAAGTAGCGGGGGTACAGGCTCCTGCCACAATGTCCTGGCTACTTTTTGTTGCAGTTGTCATTGTTGGTTAGCTGGCCCCAGGCCGGGTTCAAACCTGCCAACTTTGGTGTGTGTGGCTGGTTCTTGTAACCACTGTGCTATGGGTGCCGAGCCATGCATATTTATTTTTGGGAGTCTCACTCTGTTGTCCTGGGTAGAGTGCCCTGATGTCATAACTCACAGGAAACTCAAACTCTTGGGCTCAAGAGATCCTCTTGCCCCAGCCTCCTGAGTATCTCCAATGCAGATTCGTTTTTCCATTTTTAGTAGAGATCATCCTGGTCTGGAACTCCTGAGCTCAAGCAATCCACCCACCTCCGCCTAGCCAGAGTGCTAGGATTACAGGCATGAGACACCACACCCAGTCCTGGAAGTATGTTTTTGACTTTAAATATATATTTTTAATCTTTGTGAATCAGACTTTCAAGAATGGGCAGTTGGAAGAGAGCCTGTCCTGGCCGGTAGCTTTAGGCAGCTGGAGCCCTAGGCCTCCTGGGGACCAGTCTGGGGTCGTCAGCAAGGGTCCAGTTCTTTGCCACGGCACAGCACGGCTGCCAGGTATGCTAATGTCAAGGAAGAATTCATCGAGGCTGGCTGCAGGCTGCACCTGGGATGCCAGGCCCTCTGCCATTGCTAGGTCTCTGAGGCTTGCGATAATGTTACCAGCAGGGTGCAGGGTGTAGGTTAGCCGCTTGAACCACAGGGCTCCGCCACTGGAGCCTGTCAGTCCATGACCTTTCAAAGACTGAGGCCGGGGACTGGCTCTAGGGGTACAAGGAGATAGCTGACCAAAAAGAAAACGAACAGAATTTCAGAGAGATCAGTGTAACAGCAAAAATAAGGCCAGAGGAAGTGCGAGCGAGATGGCCAGCGTTCCAGGGTGGGCTGCCTGAAACTGTGACCCCTCTCACTGGTTTAACCGTGAAGAAGGTGCAATCCCCAGCTCTCTTTGCTTTGCGCGGGCCCCCTCCTAAGCACTTTGGAGGCATCATCCTAGAGTTATCAGCTTCTTTTTCCATGGGAGAGGAGACTAATCCAAAGGTCAGAAAAGCCCTGTGCATTCCCAAGGTTGTTTAGTTAGGAAGGAGATGAAGAGGATTTAGTTGAAGGCAAATCTTTGTAGAAGAGCTGCCTTACAAGCCTGTTGGCAGGGACGCAGCGAGCAGGAGATGCCAGGCCAAATAGGCTCCTGCCTATCTGGAGGGCCTCCTGGGAGAGGCAGTATTTTCTTTTATTTATTATTATTATTTTTTGAGACAGAGCCTGAAGCTGTCACCCTGGATAGAGGTCTGTGGCATCACAGCTCACAGCAACCTCCAATTCCTGGGCTCAAGCGAGTCTCCTGCCTCCGCCTCCCAAGTAGCTGGGACTACAGGCACCTGCCACAACGCCCGGCCATTTTCTGGTTGCAGTCGTCATTGTTTGGCGGGCCCGGGCTGGATTCGAACCCACCAGCTCAGGTGTACGTGGCTGGCGCCTTAGCCGCTTGAGCCACAGGCGCCGAGCCGAGGCAATATTTTCTATCTCCCAAAGCCGTTCATTCGAGGCCAAGAGCTTGGGTGTATGGCTTTCCAACGCAACCTTGGCGCAATACACTGCCAGTGATACCAAGGAGCCAGCCAGCCCCAAACGCTCTGCCTGCCAGATTCCAGGAGGCCTCAGGGTCTTCCTGTCTTCCAATGACCGCCCCCGGGGGCTCGGCCTCCCGGGATCGTAAAAAACTTTTTACGGATGCGAAAACTAAGCCAACCCATCAAGGGGAGTAGATGCTGGAACTGGGGCCGAGAGGCCAGTAGGTATCCCAGAAACCTGGCGGGAGAAACCCAAGTGAACTTCAGACCTGGCGCAGCGTCCCAGCCTCAAACACGCGGCGCGTAGCTAGACCTAACCTGGCCGGGGGCAATAGCCCTATGCGCGTGCGTATTGAGAGAGCAAGGACACAGCTAGGCGAGAGGCGGCGACGCGCACGCAGGAACGTAAGGGGCGGGGCAGGAAGGTTGGGCTCTTCTGATGGGCTGAGTTGAGGAGGGGCAGGAGTAGGAGGTGTTCCTGGGCGGGGCCTCGAGGCCGGTTTGGAATTTTTGGCGCGAGCCGGCTCCGCGCGCGTTCACGGGCCGTTCCCCCTCCCGAGGGTCCTTAGTCTGGGCGTCCGGAGTGGTCGACGGCTGACCCCAGACTGCCTGGCCACCTCGACAGCTCCCGCGGCCTCCGCGGATCCGAGATTTGGGACCTCGGTGATCTGAGCCCCGCCTACCAGTCCCAGGTGAGCCCAGCCCAGCCCAGAGGGTTTTCGGGCGGGGCAGGCTTTTCTGTCCCTTCCCCCCCTCAGCTGCCCTCCCCAGCTTTTGACAGCCCTTTCCGGACCCTACCTCACCCTCTTCCCCTCAAGCCCCCGCCCTCAGCGGCTTACTCCCCTACCCTGGCGGGCGCGGGCCCTGCCTCTTTGATGACACCTCCGCCGGCCAGCCTTGTCCGACGGCCCTGCCCACTTCTCGGCCCCTCCTCCGCAGCTGCCCCTTTCCACGTGTCAGTCCTGGATTTTGTAGTCCCCTTTTCCCCAGGGGCTGCCCCGCTTTACTTGCCCCTTTCTAGAAAAGCCCCGCCCGCTTTCCGTCAAGTCCCTCCTTCCGTCAGCCCCCCAGTGACAGCGGTCCGCTCAACTCTGTTCGGCAGGATTTCCCCACGTCAGCGGAGGTGAATTCGGCCAAGGCCCTGCCCAGCAGGAACTCACAGTCTAGCGGTAGACCGAGGTTAGCAGATTGTATTCGGCCCAGTGAAAGGGTGAGGCGAGGAGGCTGAGCCCCTGGAAACTGCGGAGGCCTCCCGGGCTGGCCTCGGCTCGGCTCTGGACCACCTTGGATTCACCCGGGAGGCAGGCGCTGTTCCTTCTACCTACCCCAACCCATCCCTGAGGCTGTTGGCCAGGCGCTAGGATGTAAGTGACATTGAGACAGCCCGGAAACTGATTTAAGATGCAGGGTGATTTAGTCCCAGCTACTGGGGAGGCTGAGGTGGGAGGCTTGCTTGAGCCCAGAAGGTCGAGACCAGCCTGGGCATCATAGCGACACCCCGTCTTAAGAAAAAAATGATTCAGGGACGCCGGGTCTCCAAGTGTTCAGGGCTGAACTAGCAGGCTATACTTCTAACCAGTGCCCTGTGAATCCTGACACCCTGGCTCCTTACTTTGAGAAACCCTGGGATGGGATTCTTGAGGTAAACAGAGGCAGAGGGAGAGTCTCCTGGGACGTGGGGTCTTCCAGCCAGGCTTGGGTAGGGTCCTTCTCCTCACCTCCTCACTCCATCAGGTACTAGAAGCCATGCTTCAGATAACTACTCTCTCCTGTTTCTGATGTATGCCTCTCTAGCTATATTTCTTGATACATTGTGACTTCCTCTCAAAACTGACTCTCCTCTTGCTTTTTTGTTTTTGTTTCAATTACAAAATTATAGCAACACAGCAGCCCTCTCTGCCCTACCACGCCCAGTTACTGACACTGGGGAATACTGTGTATTCCTTTAGTCACTATCCAGAGAAGTCTTTATCATAATAACAGTTTGCATTTATGCCAAACACTGGACTGAGCCCTCCACAAGATCAGATTCCAGATCCATAAACCCTGGTGCCAGATGTGTTTCAGAATTCAAAATGTCTCAGATTTTACAAAGCTAATAGGGTGCATATAACATATAACACTACTTGTGTGTCTGGGACATCATTGTGTAATCAAACACCATTAAATTTCTGGCAAGAAATAGATAGGTATCTATTGCAATAGATGGATACCTTACTCTTTGAACCACAGGTGCCACCCTATAAATATTTATATTAAGAGGGAAAAATAGTTCAGGTCAGATTTTACTGCTAAATTAGTTAATTTTTTAATTTTTATTTATTTTTGCTAAATTAGTTTTGTATGCAAATATCCTATTGTCCATGGAGTTTTTTTGTTTGTTTGTTTGTTTTGAGACAGAGCTTCAAGCTGTTGCCCTGGGTAGAGTGCTGTGCTTTCACAGCTCACAGCAACCTCCAACTCCTGAGCTCAAGTGATTCTCTTGCCTCCACCTCCCAAGTAGTTGGGACTACAGGCGCCCATCACAATGCCTGGCTTTTTTTTTTTTTTTTTTTTTGGGTTGCAGCTGTCATTGTTTGGCGGGCCCAGGCTGTATTCGCCAGCCACATACACCCTGCCAGCTCAGGTGTATATGGCTGGCACCTTAGCCGCTTGAGCCACGGGTGCTGAGACGAGTTTTTTTTTTTTTTTTTTTTTGAGACAGAGCCTCAAGCTGTTGCCCTGGATAGAGTGCCGTGGCATCACAACTCACAGCAACCTCCAATTCCTGGGCTCAAGCGAGTCTCTTGCCTCTGCCTCCCAAGTAGCTGGGACTACAGGCGCCCGCCACAACGCCCAGCCATTTTTTGATTGCAACCGTAATTGTTGTTTGGCGGGCCCAGGCTGGATTCGAACCCACCAGCTCAGGTGTACGTGGCTGGCGCCTTAGCCCGTT
>CAUYON010024430.1:0-10080 GCA_963573935.1 Arctocebus calabarensis | reverse complement strand
TTTGATCCTATAATTCCTTTATTGGGTATATATCCTGAAGACCAAAAATCACATCATAATAAAGATATTTGTACCAGAATGTTTATTGCAGCCCAATTCATAATTGCTAAGTCGTGGAAGAAGCCCAAATGCCCATCGACCCATGAACGGATTCATAAATTGTGGTACATGTATACCATGGAATACTATGCAGCCTTAAAGAAAGATGGAGACTTTACCTCTTTTGTGTTTACATGGATGGAGTTGGAACATATTCTTCTTAGCAACGTATCTCAAGAATGGAAGAAAAAGTATCCAATGTACTCAGTCCTAATATGAAGCTAATTTATAGCTTTCATATAAAGGCTAAAACCCAATTATAGAACAAGAATACAGGGGAAAGGGAGGGGAGGAGGGGGGGTGGAGGGAGGGCAATTAGTGGGATCACACCTATGGTGCATCTTAGCAGGGTACTGGTAAAACTTATTAAATGTAGAGTATCAATGTCTTTATATAGTGATCGAGAAAATGCTATGAAGGCTATCTCTAACAGTACGATCAAAATATTTCTGATTGTATATGAAGCACATTCTGCCATATGATTGCACCAATGTACCCAATTATGATTTAATAAAATTATTTTTAAAAAACAACAAAAAAAAGAAATTTGTTAGAGAACCAACAGAAAAAATGATTTAAACTGTGGTCTAACACTGTCTGCTCCCGAGCTATTTCCACCATTCAAGAGTGTGGGAAATCTAGGGAGACAAGGAGGTCTAAGTAAACCTTCTAGAAGTGGTAATGACTTTTACTAACAAAAGTTAGTGAAGTAGAAAAACTTTCATAATAAAGACATGCCAGAAGAGGGGAGAGTTTGTGTGGAGGCAGGAGTGTTACATAAAACAGTGAATTAAGGGAAGGTAGAGTGGATCCTTGGGTGTGGTCCCAGGTACTCAGGAGACTGAGGTGGAAGGATTGCTTATGGCCAGGAATTCGAGGCTGCAGTATGCTATAATGACCTGTGTGACTAGCCACTGCACTTTAGCCTGGCCATCATAGTGAGACATGTCTCTAAAAGAAACAAAGGATGAATCCTTTTATCTGCAGAGGTGAAGGTAGGCTTACCTCGGCAAGCTGGAAAGAGGCACATGCACGGAGACTATGTTAAAGATGTACACAGTAAGCCAAAGAATTAGAGACAAAGACAAAGCAGGCTTAGGGAGAATGGTGAGATTCACGTTACACGTGTTCTTCCCATCCTCATTTCTCCCATTGTAATTAATGTCCACCGAGTTTGGTTTGTAATTACTCACACACCTCACAATGAAATCTTTATTGATATATGGGACATCTATTTAAGTAGTCTGTCATTATTTCACTATTCATATGTCTATATCTGGGCTTCTCAACAGCCTAGTAATTTGTGAGCAAGAACTAAGTGAATCGGTTTCACAGAGCAGCTATTCATTATTTGTTGATTTCATTCAAAAACAAATGAAGTGTCGATATACTTTGTGAGAAAGTTATTGCCAATGAAAATGTCAACTTACTTCTCACTGATGATGAGCAGAACAAACAATAGGATGTGTCCCTTAGGTAGGTGCTCGAGAACATTCACATTCGTAGAAGCTCACTTCATAGGCAGAGCGAGGCAACAGACCAAGTTCCTAAATGGACAGAGATTTCTTGATTATGTCTTGATCTAAACAGAGCTAGCAATTCTGCTCATAATTTCTCATGTGGATCTTAAGATAATTTTATAGAATCTAAAATAGTCTCTAAAAATCTATCAACCTAATAAATGTCACCAAATCTCTTACTGTTGAATTACTCCTTTATTGAATAAAAACAAACAAGATACATTCCAATACATTTTTAACTCATAGACAAGGTGCATCAAGGTGACTTCTTACTCACTGCACTAAGAGATTTAGAGAGAACATTGGTATGCCTATAAAAATTTTTTATAATGTTGCAGCAGAAACCCTACAAAAGAGCCACTGAAAAGAAAAATACAGATTCTCCAGCTTATATTTTAGAGTCTCCATTAGGAGGTACAATTTCTTACTCCCCTTGTACGAAAAGCATTGTGTAAAGTATTCAGTAACCAGAAAGAGGACAACTAACAAATTTGCGACAGTAACTTATGACCTAGTGGATTATGTGACAAAATTCGCCATAAGGTAGACCTCTGTTGGCCCCTGCCATAGAAAACTCTTAGCTGTAAAGATACAAGGAAAGCTGCCCTCCTGGCGGATGGATGTAAGAAAAGGATGAGATAGAAGCTCTTGTGATTATAACAAGGTTATCTGAAGGCTGCTGCTCACCAAATTGCCCTTCACGTTTCTCTCGGTTTGACTAAATTTTAGACTGGCTTCTTCCTAACCACAAATCCCTGACTGCCCTTTACTTCAGCATTTACTTTAGACAATTTCCAATTGGAAATTTTTATGTGCCTCTTTGAGATGCAAACCTTTTGCAACCCAAGAATGACCCAGAAGCTGCCCTTTGAAATGTAATCATCATGAAAGTACTGCATTCCTCAGTCTCTGAGGGAGGGTAAGAGCCTAATTTCCCTCAGACGATTAGGGAAGGCTAGTGTCCTAATCACATCCACCAATCTCCTGCTAGTGCTTCCCCGAGAGAATCCCAGAGCACTGGGAGGAAGGAGATGAGAAGTTCCAATAAGCCTTATTGGATAAGGCGTCTCAGCTTTCTGAGATTCCAAGCTACCTCTACCTGTTAGAATAGACCAGGAAAGTTCTGGCCAAGCCACAGTGGTGTGGAAGACAGAAAGCCCTGGAGACTCCAGGCTGGTGACTTGCCAAAAACTAAGGGTTTGGGGTAGGAAGGCCTAGTTAGTAATAGCATATGGCTATGATCTGTGCTTTGGGGGACGATGGCCAGGCTTCTGAGAGAGCACGAAGGGAACAGAATTCTTGGAGTCCAAGCCTGGCACGCTGCGTCTTACGCAGGGACCAACTTCCACAGCGCCACCTCATGGCAAGAGACAATGGCCGCGGAGGACTCCGGTTCTTTCGTCAGGCTTTCTGTGGAACCGAAGGAGCCCTGGGGCCCTTGGGCAGCTGGAGGTTGAGGGGTGGAATTGGTGAACTTCAATGGACTTCCTGCTCACAGCAGCGCTGCCCAAACAAGTGATTGAGAAACACAAAGAGCTTTTAATGCATTTAAATAGACAAGTACACCCACATTTTGGAGCTGGTTATCCAACATATAATTTTTTTTTTCTTTTGAGACAGGGTCTCAAGCTGTTACCCTAGGTATAAAGTGCGGTAGAGTCACAGCTCACAACAACCTCCAACTCTTGGGCTAAAGCAATCCTCTAGCCCTTACTTTTGCCCACGCTGGTCTAGAACTTGTGAGTTCTAGCAATCCACTCATCTTGGGCTCCCAGAATGCTGAGATTACAGGCGTGTGCCACCGCACCCAGCCATATATATAATTTTTTTAATGAAAATAGTCACATGACAAAAAATACTTTTATCTAGAGACATAAAGGAATTATTTATGGGAGTGGAGAAACCAGACTGAATAGTGTTTAGACAGGTGGAGGTGGACAGGTCTTCCGCAGCAATACTTCCTAATCTCATGTCTTCTCCCTATTGGGTATGACTTAATTCATCACGACGATGATAAAACAGTATAGTAAGAACCCTGACCAGGACTCTAGGACCTCTCAGAAGATTTAGCTGTCCAGGTACGTTAGATATCAAGTTATTAAAGGAGGCAGCAGCATCAGAAATGGTGAATCTACATTACAAAACCTCAGTGAAGTGTACAAAAGTTCTGTGCTTTAGGTGGAATTCATAAAGTAACTTCAGACTTAGGAAACATTAATAGACAGACTCAACCTACCAGGAATTTTATTTGTAATTTAATAATTCGTATTACACAATTAAGACTATCTCCCTTGTAGAACAATTAGAAAACAAAAATGAAATTTCCCATAATCCCACTACCTCTGCATAAATATATAGTACTATTAACATTATAATATACATATTTGTAAATTTTTACATAAATAGTATATGCTGTTTGCAAAGTAAAATCACGATGTGCATCCCATCTGATAACTTTTTCCTCTTAACAAATACGTCATAAAATATTTTTATAGATAATAAATATAGATATATTAACAAACACAGCAGATTAAGAAAAATTTGTACAATTAACTCTTTTAGCATCTATTCAGATGATACACAGCAAGGTGCAAATATTTTCATTTCTGTGGCTTTTGGAATTTAACTCTCTTGTGAAACAGCTGTCCCATTTCTTGTGTCTGCGCTAAGGATACATGTGGAAGTGGGGAGTCGTATTTTTTCATCTTTTTTATGGCTTATAACTGATCCTGAATCCTTAATCACTGAATCAAGAAGAAAGGAGTGTGATGTTCTCACACAAAGTATTTATAATAAACATCTCTCCATTCCATAGTTATTACCAAGAGGCACATTTCAATGTGCTAGATGACATCTTACCCTCTCCACCAGGACATAGGAGAGGATGCCCATTTCTAGGCGTAGGGCTACTTGCCTGGTGGTATGTAACCTATCAATTGATCTTTTGGACCCTATTATTTTATATCATCTATGCTCTATTGTAATATCTCAGGCCTGCTTGGCAACCCAGTAATATCTCTATCAAACCTCAGCTTGCTCTTTTCTCCACCACACTTCTACTATGGGGTTGTCTTAAACTTTTTTTAATTAAAAAGGTAAGAAAGAAGCTTTCACTCCCAGAAACTATTACCCCTACCCTCCCCCAGGCTTATAAAAGAAGTGTCTCTGACCCTAATCATATACTTACTAAGCAATGAAAGGTTAAAAACCCACTGAGGAGAACATGGTCAGCCATGAGTCACTTGTGTGCCAGAGTGAAATGAGAACTTGCAAATTAAGATGTATCTATTCTGATGGTGTATCAGAGAAAATAGGAAAGAGGTGACAATCACAGGCTGCCTCATTACTCATATGGGGTCTGTGTATAGCAACCAGGTCTCCAAAGTGATAGAAGCAAGTGCAGAGAGCAGGAGAAGCTGCTCTCAGAGGACGGAGTGAGGATACTTTAGCCAGCAATGTTCTTGGGTGCAGTTGTTGTGATTCGTAGCCAAATAAGCAATTTTTGAAATCACACTCCATCAGCTAAAACTAATTTCAAGCCCACCTAAAGTTCTTGCATTATGTGCACATGACAGATGTGGGGTTGATTATCTGTTCTGTGACTCTGCAATGTATTACCTAAGATGACCCTGAACACAAAGGCCCTTATTCCTTCCAACGCTTGGTTGCCACTCATCTGTTCACTGTTCTTGGGTGAACATATACATTCAATGACATAGAAAAAGATCTCATCTCTGGCTCCTGGCCTCTCATCCTTCCTGCCATTCAAAACTCCTCTATCTTGCTGGTCATATTTATTGAAAAATTATGATTTTTATACACTAAAATTGGACCGATACAAAATTGTTCAATGTATGGGGCCAATACACAATTGATAGGAATGCAGCCTTTATCCTCTTCTCAGGGAGCACCAATGTGCTACATGCCATGAGTACATTTAGTCATTAGCTACTAACCAGAATGAGGCCTCAACCCTGCCCTACTCCCTATACTGCTGTTTCATAGTCTTTCAGAGAATTTCATGCAGGTTAATAAAGGGAATGCATTAAATGTAAAATAAATGCAATCATGCCTTTTTAAATGCTTTTCCTACAAAGCAATCCATAAATCAGACAAAAGGCTCTATGTAGTTAAGTTTCCAGATGTAATTCAACAAAAATATTTAAATCTACACATCCAAAAACCTCAATGAATTTCAAGTACATAGAAGTAGACAGAAGCTACAATGGAAGTTTCAGCCTCTTGAATGTCTGGGCTGCCCTGTTGGTCTGTAGCTTCCATAAAAGCTAAAACAATGTCTGCCTTGTTTGCCACTATATCCCCAGCACCCCACACAGTGGCACAGAGTGAGTAGTCACCACATATTTGGAAGGAAGGGCAGGAGGAAGGGAAAGGGAGAAAAAGAAAGGAAAGAAGCAAAGAAGGAAAGGAGAGTGGGCAAACAGAGTAATTGCAAGACAAGGGAGAGAGTAGAGGGAACCACGTTGACTTTGATGGGCTTCCCCCCTCCTACACCCCTGCTCCCCCTCAGAGAGTAAATGCAAGAAGGTGGTAGTGGTAAAAGAGAAAAACCAGGAGTCTCTGTTTGTCATGGAATGGTGACTATTAGAAAAAGAGAATACCAGAGCCATGGAATCCATTTCTGCTTCTGTCATTTTGATTTTTTTTAAGAACAGCTACTTTATTCTTTTTGAAAAAATGATTCATAATTATTATAAAAATTCAAGCAATGCAGGAAAGTACAAACAAGAAGTGGAAAAAAATCACCCCAAACCTCATTGCAAAGAATCATGTCATTAGCATTACATAAACAAGTTTCCAACCAGCTTTCTATGAACATTTACAAATTAAAGTGTTGCCACACTTACAATATCATCTTGTAAATCTGGGATCATCTGTGCATCCTATCTCTTGATTTAAGCTAACCCAGATGAGCCTCTCTCCCCACCAGTTAGTCAGCTGACTGATCTAGGTGACCAGAATTGAACATGGTAAAATGCAATGACTGTGGCTCTGTCACTGGACCCCTCAGGCTGGGTGGCAGGTATTGTTGTCCCTGGGCAACAGGCCACCACTAGAATGGATGAAACAGCCCCAGTTGCTTTCAGCCTTTCAGCAGCATGAAAAATCATTATATCAACACTACTGTCCCTGACCAGGACAAAACACACGTAAGGCAAAAGACGTATCTTTTCAGACTAATAAAAAGTTGAAATATAATAACATCTGATTTCCACCTAGTTTTATCTATAATGATAAGAGAACAGTTGCCAGTATGCTTTTCACAACTGAGCACCAATCCTTCCTTGAGGGGGGTCTCCACTGAACAACAAAACTAGTATCCTAATTGGAAAGAGTAAGTAAGCCTCTTGCTTTTGACTGTCTTGGAGCGATAAAAGAGTTTGAGATGCCTTCACCTGAACGATAAAGAGGGAAGGGGAGGGAGAGGGTGGAGGGAGATGGGACAAAGGGTGAGATCACATGTGTGGTGCATATTCGAAGGGTCACGAGAAAACTTCTAAACAAAGATCAAGAATGTTTTCATATGGTAAATGAGAGAATATCATGAATGGTATGTCAATCAGGTTGATAGAATGTCTCAGATTGCATGTGAAGCCCCCACACTGTACCCCATGGTTGAACTAATGTACACAACTATGATTCAATAAAAAAAAATAATAAATAAAATAAATAAATAAATAAATAAATCATATTCTTTTTAGTAAAGTATCTCAAGAACAGAAAAAAACATATCAAATGTACTCAATACTATTATGAAAGCAATATATCATCACCTACACATTCATACAAATGATAAAACACAACTACAGTCCAGAAAGAAGAAAGGGAGAAGAGGGAGAGGGGACGGGAGGAGGAAGGTCAGGAGGAGGGAGGGACTAGATGGGGCCTCGCCTATTGTACACAATTCAATGCTACATTTCAAAACTACTAAGAGTATAGTATAAATATCTTACCACAACAAAAAAGTGAGATGATGGCTATGTTAATCAGTTTGATGAAAACATTCCACATTGTATATTAAATTAGCACATTGTACCCCATAATTGTACATATTTATGTTTTAATAAAATTAAGAAAAAAAAAGAAATTGTTGATGACCATATTGATTTCATAGCCTTGTGTGTATAATGTCACAGAACACAAATGAGATTGCCCAGTGCCATATCTATTTTCTAGATAACAGAAATAATAAGGACACAGCTCAAAAAAAGGTATGTATTATTACATAGATGCTCAGGAATTATTTATAAGGAAAAATTAAATATAATCGGACATGTTTAGGGACCTGTGTTTTGTGGTTTGATTTTTTTTTTTAATTTGTAAAATAAAGTAGTTAATGCAACTAAAGCTTCATATCAGTGTTATTTCAGAGAGGACGTCCCCAACATATATATTTTACAGAATTTGTCACTGGCTAATATGTGCCAGTTTTATTTCATTGCCAATTGTCTGTTCTGGTCTATAAGAATGTTAGCCCAATTAGAACAGAGGTTTATCTGTCTTGTTCACAACAGTGTCCCCACACTTAGAACTGTGACTAGCACACAGTGGGTGCTAATTAAAGATTTTTTAATAAATAAGTGAATAACCTTCCAAGGATCCTTCTCTTCCTCTAATTGGGGAGTGGTGACAACAGGCTGATTTATTTGAGGAGATAACCTTCACCCCAGACAAATATAGAGATGCTATTACTCTCTTTAGATAGGACAAGAAGGGAAAGAAGTGAACATTGATTTAGGGTTTACACTGTGACTGCTATGCCTAATGCTCTAAACATATTCCTTATCTCTTACAATACACCTTTGAGTCACTAGCACCTGCATTTTTTTTTTTGAGACAGGGTCTCACTCTGTCACCCAGGCTTGAGTACAATGGCATAATCATAGCTCAAACTCCTGGGCTTAAGTAATCCTCCTGTCTCAACCTCCTAAGTAGCTGGGACCACATGTGTGTACCACCAGACCTGGCTGATTTTTCTACTTTTTGTAGAAATGGGAATCTTGCTCTGGCTCAGGCTAGTCTGGAACTCCTGAACTCAAACAATCCTCTCACCTCGGCCTCCCATAGTGCTAAGATTACAGGTATGAGCCACTGAGCCCAGCCCCAGTATCTGCGTTTTATAAATAAAACTCTGAGAGTTAGTACAATAGGACTTGGGATGCTCCATCCGGATTCTGTTTGGGCCTCACCACTGTGAATAATGGCTGCTGATGCCTAGAACAACTAAGTCCTGTGAGACAGGGGTTGATAGCTTTCTGTTCCTAAGAGCTATAGCATAAAGGAAAAACAAAGTGTGTAATGGACAAGAGAACGAATGATAAAGGATAGACTGAAACTTCAACACATTATATAAGCTCTACATCTCAATTCTTCATCTGTAAAATGAAAATAATACCTACAATGAAAAGTCATGTTGCAATGGCTGGTAGGTAGTAGATGCTGAATAAATGAAGCTGATACATGCATTCTCCTAACCACAAGCACTGCTATCCAATTCCAAGGCTTTCCTGAGATTCAAGTCCTCTGTGTACAAACCCATTTTCCTCATCTCCCACTCCTCCCCATTATCTTTTCTTGGTGGCTTTTTTTTGGTACATGTAAAATAAGTTGATTCAACCAGTTAAGCCAAAGCTGGGTGCTGCCAAGTGGCTGGGCACTGAGGGGAAACCATCTCATTGGCCTTAGTCTACCTGAACATGCTACTGGGAGATGGAGCTGGTGCTCCCCAGCCATGAGAATTAAGACAGTTAGTTACACATGGTCCAATTGCACAGAAAGCTGGGATATGTTTTCCTAGCATATCTTCTTCCCCTTCAATTTAAGAAAAGAAACTTAAACTCATGCAGTGTCTCTTAAATGCCTGGCATAGCCACACACACACACACACACAAAAAAAATCACCTTCAATATCATAATTAACATCTCCTGTGCCAAGTCCGTCTCATCATTCTGTTTAATCCTTATTACAGACAGGTATTTGTAAATACTATTGCTTCTTTCCAAGGAAAACTGAGACTCTGAGTAGTGGTCCTCAAATTCCGGCATGCATCAGAATCACCTGTAGGGCTTTTCAAAATCCAGATTACTGAACCTCACCCCTAGAGTTTCTGATTCACTAGGTTTAGGTTGCCAAGAGTTTTCAGGACCTGAATTTGAGAAGAACTGCATAATGTTTCTAAGACTGCAACCTTTCTTTTTTTACACTCTAAATCTGCTCTTTGCTATGGAGAGAAATTCTTGCCTAGTTACAACCAGTGATGTGCTACACCTGGCTCCTACTGTGTCAAAGGGCCAGTCGTGGAGGGAGGAGCCAAGATGGCGGTCTGTAGCCAGCTTTCTGCAGACGCTCCTGTCCAGAAGGAGAGTTAAAGGACAGAAATTTGGCGAGAAAGCCAACGGTTTGGAGCTGAGCCAAGAGACAAGGTCGAGGAACACACAT
>CAUYON010024429.1:0-25046 GCA_963573935.1 Arctocebus calabarensis | reverse complement strand
CTATAGCTCTGTCTCTCTTATTTTTATGCAGATTTTTTAAGACCTAAAAGTAGAAGAGTATTGTGCTGTTTTCTGGGACAGGATATCTGCTACTTAAGTTTAAAGTTAAATAATGAATATTGTAAATCACAGATTTAAGTGTGCACATGACTACAAAAGTATATAAGGTAGTCAGAAATAAAGTTAATTTGCTACATGCCACAACAGAGTGTGCAGCCTGCTTCTTGTGCCCTTAACATTGCATTGCAGATCTACACCTGAGGTAAAGCTATAGCCCCTTGCATCTCCGGTCACGCAACATCGGCACTCTATACAGGGTGACAGCTTCAGACTCTGTCTCAAAAAAAAGTATATATTAATACATAATAAATTTTATGTTATTTTTTATTAAGTCATACACACATAGATCATGAATACATTTATGCATGTGTGGGGTACAATGTTTTGATTTTGTGTGTGTGTGTGTGTGTTGATTTTTTATACAATCTGATGTGCTTATATCAAACCAATCAACATAGCTTTTGCCTCATTTACTTGATTATTGTGTTAAGACATTTATATTCTACACTTGACAAATTTGACTTGTACCCTTGCAATATGCTCCATAGGTGTGGTCCCATCATTTACCCTCCCTCTTTTAGACCTTCCCTCTCCCCTCCCTTCCCACCCCATTTATCTCCTTCATCCTGGGCTAAAGTTGTGTTCTATCTTTCATAAGAAAGTGTGAGTATGGGCAGCACCTGTGGCTCAGTGAGTAAGGTGCCAGCCCCATATACTGAGGGTGGCAGGTTCAAACCCGGCCCCAGCAGAACTGCAACAAAAAAATAGCTGAGTGTTGTGGCAGGTGCCTGTAGTCCTAGCTTCTCAAGAGGCTGAGGCAAGAGAATTGCCTAAGCCTAGGAGCTGGAGATTTCTGTGAGCTGTGATGCCATCGCACTCTACTGAGGGTGATAAAGTAAGACTCTGTCTCTACAAAAAAAGAAGAAGAAGAAGAAGAAAGTGTGAGTAAATGTAAGTTGGTTTCTTAGAAGTACTGATTACATTGGATACTTTTTCCTCCATTCTTAAGATACTTTACTCAGGAGAATATGTTCTAGGTCTTTCCATGTAAACATAAAAGAGGTAAAGTCTTCATCTTTTTTTAAGGCTGCATAATATTCCATGGTATACAAGTTCTAATTCCTTCATAATGAACTTGCATTCACATGAATTTATGTACATTTAAAACATATCGATGTGAGCCTACTAGGAGACCAACAAAGTTCATTTTAAAAGTACAAAATCTGGGAGGAGCAAGATGGCAGCTAAGTAACAGCTTCCTTAAAACTAGGCACAGTGATTCTGGGGAGAGAAAACTCCAGGCATCTCTGGCTGGTGGGATCTGCCCAGAAACATCCCTTTGGGGACATAGGGAGTCAGCGAGAGACTTCTGGACTCCATGAGGAGGACAAAAGAAGTGGAGAACTTGGGGCAGTGCCTGTGGCTCAACGGAGTAGTGCGCCAGCCCCATATGCCAGAGGTGGTGGGTTCAAACCCAGCCCCAGCCAAAAACTGCAAAAAAAAAAAGAAGTGGAGAACTGGCATGTGTTTGCATGTGTCCATTCTAGTCTAATCCCACTGGAAGCTGTAAGTACAGCAGCAATGAGATTGCAAACTGGAAAGGCCTTATCTGTGAGCTTTTGGGGGGTTTTTTTGGACTTGGCACTCAGTTGAACTATCTTGAGAGAACTTGGGCAAGAGTGTGGAGAACTTTAAGCTCTGTCTAGGGGCCCAGACTGAGCCGGATAGAGCTAATATTGTTCAGCTGTGGGCCCCGCGGAGCCATTGTGGGAGAACTGCCCTGGAAAGCTCCGCCCTTAGGGTTGCAGAGCAAGGATCAGACCTTGGGCAAGTAATCTAGTGACTGAGCACCCTAACGGCGGGGACTGAGACGCCTTACAGCTGTGGCCCTTGGGCAGAGAGTGAGACCTGTTTTGGCACACTGAGTAAGTGGACAGCCACTTCAAGAGTGATCCCAGCAACAAGTGCTTTCCTGAGAAAGCTTCTGCTTAGCCAAGGTTAGCGGTTTATAGTGTCTTTTACGTGGACTGAGGAGAGATTTATGCTCTCCACCCTGCGGGGTTTGAGAAATCAGCATAGGTCTCCAATTTCCATCTTGGATAGCCTTGTCAGCATTGTGCTTAACATCTCATACCCCAGAAGATCACCTGTTGCCCAGACAATATTTAGCAAGGAATGTATACATACTGCTTTGTTTTTGTTTTTTGAATTTCAACATTTCCCCTCTAGATTTTTCCCTTTTTTTCTTTCTTTCCTTTCTTCATTTTTCTAGTTTTAAATATAATTTTACATTGTGGCCTTCTTCAACAATTAGAACTTCATTTTTGCTAGTGTTTCTACCCCTATTATTTGGTTTTTCCCCCAATTTTATCCCACAAAGTTTTCTGTTTGCTTGTTTTGGTTTGATTTATAGCATTTTTGTCTTTCCTGTCTACTTGGTGGAGGTGAGGTACTGTGTCCAAACAGGCTTGCAAACAGCTGCTGACCTCAAGGGAATCACCCAACCAGGCACCCCCAGAGGTTGCGGGTTTTTAAGGTTGTTTCAAAGTACCCTGCTGTACACCTATACTGCTCCTGTCTCCCTCTCTCTGTGCCTCTCTTCTTTTTGTCAGTATTCCCTTTTATTTACCCCCTTCTCCTTTCCTTTTTTTCTTTTCTTTTTCCTTTTTTCCCTTCTTGCTCTTCAATCTTCTCATCCTTCTGGTCTGGTACCAAAAGGACCATCAAAACCCTAGTCCAGAGGCATGGTAATGTAAAGAGCAAGAGGAAGTGAAAGGAAAATTAGGGCAAGGAAACAGATAAATGAAAACCCTCATGAGGAAGAATCAGCAAAAAAATCCTGGCAACATGAAAAACCAGTCCAGAGCAACACCCCCAAGGGACCATGAATTAGCTACTGCAGAGGATTCCACCTATTAAGAAATGTTAGAAATGACAGAAAGGGAATGTAGAATTCAAATGATGAAAACAATGAAGGAAATGATGGAAACAATGAAGGAAAGTGTTAATAAAGTGGAAAATAACCAAAAAGAAATCCAAAAACAGAATCAAATAAGAGATGAATGGTATGAAGAATATAGAAAGGATATAGCAGAGCTGAAGGAACTGAAGTAGTCAATTAGGGAACTTAAAGATGCAATAGAAAGTATCAACAACAGATTAGACTATGCAGAAGAAAGAATCTCAGAGGTAGAGGACAACGCTCTTGAGATAACTCAGATAGTTAAAGAGGCAGAAAAGAAGAGAGAGAAAGCAGAACATTCACTGACAGAATTATGGGACTTTATGAAGCATACAAACATAGAAGTTACAGGCATCCCAGAAGGGGAAGAAGAATGCCCCAGGGGAATGGAAGCCATACTAGAGAATATTATAGATGAAAATTTCCCAAATATCACCAAAGATTCTGACACACTCCTTTCAGAGGGATATTGGACCCCAGGTTGCCTCAACTCTTAATAGAGCTTCTGCAAGACACATTGTGATGAACCTGTCCAAAGTCAAGACAAAAGAAAAGATTCTTCAAGCTGCCAGGAGTAAGTGCCAGTTGACCTAAGGGGGCAAATCCATCTGGGTGTCTGCAGACTTCTCTAAGGAAACTTTTCAAGCAAGAAGACAATGGTCATCTACTTTTAATCTACGTAAACAGAACAGTTTACAGCCCAGAATTCTATATCCTGCTAAGCTAAGCTTTAAAATTGACAGAGAAATCAAATCATTTACAAACATTAAGGAAATTTGCCACAATAAGACCAGCTCTACAGGATATCAAATCATGCAAACATTGAAGAAATTCACCACAACAAGACCAGCTCTACAGAAAATACTTCAGTCTGTTCTACACACTGACCATCACAATGGACCAACAGCAAAGTAAGAACTCAGAAATTAAAGGACAGAACCTAACTTCCACAATGATGCAAAAGATAAAACTAAGCAAGAGACTCTCACAAAATACAATGAATAGAACACTGCCACACTTATCAATTATCTCAATAAATGTTAATGGCTTCAATTCCCCACTGAAGAGGCATAGATTGGCTGACTGGATTAAAAAACACAAGCCATCCATTTGCTGTCTGCAGGAAATATACCTAGCTTCAAAAGACAAATGAAAACCCCAAATTAAGGGTTGGAAGACAATTTTTCAGGCAAACAGAATTCAGAAGAAAAGAGGAGTTGCAATCTTATTTTCAGATACATGTAGATTTAAAGCAACGAAAGTCAAAAAATACAAAGATGGTCACTTTATATTGGTCAAGGGAAAAATACAACAAGAAGATGTTTCAATTCTAAGTATTTATGCACCCAACTTAAATACTCCCAGATTCTTGAAACAGACCTTACTCAGTGTGAGCAATATGATATCCTATAATACCATAATAACAGGGGACTTTTATACTACCCTCACAGAGCTGGACAGATCCTCTAAACAGAAATTAAACAAAGATATAAGGGATTTAAATAAGACCCTAGAACAACTGTGCTTGATAGACGTATATAGAACACTCCATCTCAAAGATAAAGAATATACATTCTTCTCATCGCCCCAAGGAACATTCTCCAAAATTGATCATATCCTAGGACACAAAACAAACCTCAACAAAATCAAAAGAATTGAAATTGTACCTTGTATCTTCTCAGACCACAAGGCACTAAACATTAACAAACAAGTGGAACTCAACTCCAACAAAAACGTTGAACCCCACACAAAAGCATGGAAATTAAACAACCTTCTGTTGAATGACAGTCAGGTGCAGAAAGAAATAAAAGAGGAAATCATTAACTTCCTTGAGCACAACAATGAAGACACAAACTACCAAAACCTGTGGGATACTGCAAAAGCAGTTTTGAGAGGAAAATTTATTGCTTTAGATGCCTACATTTGAAAAACAGAAAGAGAGCACATCAACAAACTCACAGGCCATCGTATGGAATTGGAAAAAGAAAAACAATCTAAGCCTAAACCCAGCAGAAGAAAAGAAATATCTAAAATTAAATCAGACATCAATGAAATTGAAAACAAAAGAATAATTCAGAAAATTAATGAAATAAGGGGTTGGTTTTTTGAAAAATAAAATAGATTATAAACCTTTGGCTAGAATAACTAGAAGTAGAAAAGTAAAATCTCTAGTAACCTCAATCAGAAATGATGAAGGGGAAATAACAACTAATGCCACAGAGATACAAGAGATCATCTCTGAATACTACCAGAAACTCTATGCCCAGAAATTTGTCAATGTGAAGGAAATGGATCAGTATTTGAAATCACATCCTCTCCCTAGACTTAGCCAAGAAGAAACAGAGCTCCTGAACAGACCCATTTCAAGCACTGAGATTAAAGAAACAATAAAAAATCTTCCAACAAAAAAATGCCCTGGTCTGGATAGCTTCACACCAGAACTCTATCAAACCTTCAAAGAAGAACTTATTACTGTACTGAAGAAATTATTCCAAAAAACTGAGGAGGAAGGGATCGTCCCCAATACATTCTATGAAGCAAACATCAGCCTGATACCAAAACCAGAAAAAGACCCAACTAAAAAGGAGCATTTCAGACCAATTTCACTAATGAATACAGATGCAAAAATTCTCAACAAAATCCTAGCCAATAGATTACAGCTTATCATCAAAAAAGTCATACATCAGCTTGGTGCCTGTGGCTCAACGGGCTAAGGCGCCAGCCACATACACCTGAGCTGGCGGGTTCAAATCCAGCCTGGGCCTGCAACAATGACAGCTGCAACTAAAGAATGGCCGGGCATTTTGTGGCAGGTGCCTGTAGGCCCAGTTACTTGGGAGGTGAAGGCAGGAGACTTGCTCAAGCCCAGGAATTGGAAGTTGCTGTGAGCTGTGATGCCATGGCACTCTATCCTGTGTGACATCTTGAGGCTCTGTCTCAAAAAAAAAAAAAGTCATACATCATGATTAAGTAGGTTTCATCCTAGGGATGCAAGGCTGGTTTAACATACACAAGTCTGGCTCAGCGCCTGTGGCTCAACAGGCTAAGGCACCAGTCATGTACACCTGAGCTGGCGGGTTCCAATCCAGCCTGGGCCCGCCAAACAACAATGACAGCTGCAACCAAAAAATGGCCAGGCGTTGTGGCCAGAAAGGATATTTGCATATTTCGAATCAGACAAAAGCTTGATAACTAGGATCTATAGAGAACTCAAATTAATCCACATGAAAAAAGCCAACAATCCCATATATTGATGGGCAAGAAACATGAATAAAACCTTCTCTAAAGAAGACAGACAAATGGCTAACAAACATGAAAAAATGCTCATTATCCCTAATTATTAGAGAAATACAAATCAAAACCATTCTGAGATACCATCTAACCACAGTGAGAATGGCCCACATCACAAAATCTCAAAACTGCAGATGCTGGTGTGGATGTGGAGAGAAGGGTACACTTTTACACTGCTGGTGGGACTGCAATCTGATACAACTTTTTTGGAAGGAATATGGAGAACCCTCATAGAACTCAAGCTAGACCTCCCATTTGATCCTGCAGTCCCATTACTGGGCATCTATCCAGAAGGAAAAAAATCCTTTTATCATAAGGACACTTGCACTAGACTGTTTATTGCAGATTGTTTTACAATTGCCAAAATGTGGAAACAGCCTAAATGCCCACCAACCCAGGAGTGAATTAACAAGCTGTGGTATATATACACCATGGAATACTATTCGGCCATTAAAAAAAATGGAGGCTTTACAGCCTTTGTATTAACCTGGATGGAAGTAGAACACATTATTCTTAGTAAAGCATCACAAGAACGGAGAAGCATGAATCCTATGTACTCAGTTTTGATATGAGGATGGGGGAAGGAGCGAGCCCGAGAGACAAAGAAGGAGGGAGGGGGGGAGGAAAAGAAGAACAGAGAGAGAAGGAGGGAGTGGGGTGGGGTCTTGGTGTGTGCCACATCTTTTGGGACCAAGACAAGATCGTAAAAGGGACTTTACCTAACAAATGCAATCAGTGTAACCTGGTTTCTTGTACCCTCAATGATCCCCAACAATAAAATATATATATATATGTACATAATCTCTACAGTGTAAGAGAATAACCACTGTGAAGAATGCTTAAGCAATTTCTATCTATATTCAAGAATTATTCCTTTTTTCAAACCAACTCTTGGTGACCATATTAAACTGGCCTGCATCCTCCACACCCTGGGGATTGCCCCTCTGAAAGTCTCAACATCATCTGAGCCTTGACGTTCTCCCTCAAATGTGAAGGGGGAATGGAAACAGAAAGGATTTCTAGTGTGTTCTTGTTGGGCCTCAGCATGAAACTGCACATTCAGCCCAGGGAGGGTTTAGCAATTCCCATTGTACTTTGCCTCACCTGCAGACATTCCTGGGGTGTTTAACGTAATTGCAGAATTTAATTTTTTTTTTTTTTACAGCCTCTTACCATGTCGTCCTATTTAGAGTGCAGTAGCGTCACAACTCACAGCAACCTCCTATTCTTGGTCTTAAGCGATTCTCTTGCCTCAGCCTCACACATAGCTGGGACTAACGGCGCTGGCCACAACGCCCCGCTATTTTTCTGTTGCAGTTGTCATGGTTGTTCATTCGGCCAGGGCGGGTTCTAACCCGCCAGCCTCGGTGCATGTGACCGTCGCCGTAATCACTGTGGTATGGGCACCGAGCCCGGAACTTAATTTTAATTGCAGAAACGTTCCTGGATTTAATCACCAGCGGACGTTGCCTCTCCCAGCCAATTTCCAGTTCCCTAACTCCTGAGTTGCGCTTGTCTCAAGGTAAGTTTGGTCACATAAACCCGAGAAAAAGGCACCTAAAGAGCGAGACCCGGGGAAGTATAAGCTCCGCCCCAATCCTACCCCGCCCACCACAGGCTCCGCCCCAACCCGGCCTCTCCTGCGCTCAGGTTACCCACAAACCCGGAAGCCGCTGGTGTGGAAAAGAGGCCACCGGGTGGCTGGTGAGTTTACCATTTTGCGATTAGGTGTTCGTTCGCAATCCCAGGGCATTCATCTCCAGGATCAGGCCGGTAGATTCCTTAAATCCCGCGCGGCTCCTTCCACCCTGAGTGAATTCACGTTCCAGTGAGAGTTGCTCTCTGTGAGCTGAGTGGCCCTGAGGCCGGTCCTGTCCCCTCTCTCCACTCACAGCGCCGGGGAGACACTGCGCCTTTCGCACCGTGTCCTCCATAGAACTCTGAGTGACCCCTATACTCCATCCGCTCCCCCAAAGTCCTCACCCCCGGGGGTGTTCACATCCTTCCTGGCTCCTGAGGCCGCACCTGAGTAGCCCCCGACGCATCCCGGGTCTTGGAGGTAACCCGGGCTTGTCATGTGACACTAAATGTATTTTCATCCATAATATTTGTGCGCTCTTTAATGAGCATGTTATTTTTATTCCTTACTTAATGTTATGCCCAGGAGTTTCACAAAGACCACACTGCCAAACAGCTTAAATTTAAAGCGGAGTCCTTTTATTGAAGCGCTGGGGGGCGACTTCCTCAGTGTCTCAACATGGGGTTTCTGAGAGCAGCCCCAAGTTCTTCAGGTATTTAAGGCTTGACCTGCATCCTGGTTGGCACCCAGGCTGTCCAGGTGCATCCGCGTGGAATAGCAAGCAAGCATTGTACAGAAGCAGAATTTTGCGGTTAGTCATATGTCATACATCTTTGAATATTTCCCCCCCCCCCCATGCATCTTAGTTTCAGTACTTTCCTCCCTTATGTCTTATTTTCAGTACTTTCCCCACCTGGTATTGTTTAAAGGTCAGTCCGAGGACAGTTGGTGCCTGCCAGTTTGTTTCCCAAGGAGTTAGCCAAGCAAGAAACTGGTTGTGAACTAGAAGAAAAAAACCACTTAGTACTTCTTCATTTATCTTAGGAGTGAATGAGACTTAGTTCATTTTTTTTGAAAGCTTGCAGCAAGGAAATTTGCCAGGAATTAACTGGTATTTTTCCATTATAGCCTAGGCTTGACACCTTTCTGTTTTAGCCTAGGCCTATTTGGCCTAACATTATGAATGTGTGGAGTATGGTACACGGAGAGCAGGAGAGAAGAGATAGGAAAACTTACAGAGGAAAGGTGAGGGAGAGGAAAAGTGAGGGAGAGCCACGAACACTGAACACTGCCCACTAGCGGACATGGGAGGGATTTGCAAGGAGATGTGAACATGAGAGCAGAAGGTGTAAGGTAGCAGTCCAACCAATCAAGTCACAAAGCCAAATGTAGAGCAGTAGCTAAAGTTTATTTGGCGCCTGGGTAAAGGCGGGCTGAGATTCAATAGACCTCAACTTTGAAGGACAAGAGTGCTTACCTTTTAAAGGTTTTAGGTAGGGTAGGAGGGGGAGAGTGTTACTTTGGAGTATTAGTAACTGTTGCCATATAAGGTTCCAGCTGGCCTCTCACTGAGACCCTTCTGTTCTTTTAAGGCTTAGGCCCTACCTCAGAGCCATTGAGTTCCCTACTTCTACCCTTCCTTCTGGCTGGGTCCCAGAACAAGTTTGTGGTTTCCGCAGAGGTCCCTGGACAGCCAAGATGGAGTACCTTATGCTCAAAAGACAAAGGCCTATGTGTGCTCTATTTTTGGAATTCTTCTAACCAGCCTGTCAGAAAGCTGCACTAGCAGGAGGAGAAAAATCCCAGAAGTAATTTCCAAAAAACCTCTATCTCCTAACAAATTAAAGAAAGCAACGTGGGGGCAACAGGCAGTAAATGGTGCGGTGCCTCAGACAGAGAGTCCTGGGAGGGTAGGAATGACTGGGAGTCAGGGAAGACAGAGCAGCCTGGTGCTGGGATCCCTGGGAGGGGCACTTGGTGACAAGTACAACAGAGAAAGAACCAAAGCTGAATGGGAGACAGAGGAGATGGGTTGTGAGAGTAGTGAGAGCAGAGGGGAAACAGAGATGGGGAAGAAAGAGGGAGAGACAGGTGACATAGGGACAGTCTTAGGGATAAAGAGCTGGAAAAGGAGACAATCATTTCCAGAATGAAGCAGAATGGGTCAAAGAGGGAATAGAAGGAAGTAGGGGACAAAGAGCAGGAGAGAGGACAACAGAATGAGAAACAGAAGCCCAAGGGGACACACAGAGGAGAAGAGAAAAGCAAGAGCATGGGGAAGAAGGTGGGGATGAGAGGTTTGTAGAGAATGAGAGAGGGAAACACAAGGAAATGAGCCCCCATCAGTCTTGAAGTGATTGTGTTTGATGACTAAGGTGTGACACAGTGTTTCTCCTATTTGTCATCTAATACGTTTAGCATTTGCTGCAAATATATAAATGGAATTGAGAATTGCACAACTCCTGTCAGTAATTCTGGTGCATAAAATAATTCCTAGCCACATAGGCTAGCTTCCACTTGTAGCCCAGTTTCAGCCAGAGGGTAGGAATTGGCCCATTCAATTGTGAGTCACCCTCTTCCCTTTTCCTGAGATGCAGTAAGGAGCGGGGCAGTGTATGAGTCCTACTTTCACAAACTGTATGTTAATGAGCACTCAACACAGAATATGTCATGTCTGGTCACTAACATGTGTGGGGTACCCCTCATCAGCCTGCAATTCTCCATCAGACATCCATAGGGTATCCATAAGGTAACTTGGATATCATGCTGTCTACCTGGACGTGAGATCAGATCACCCTTGTAGGCCTCATCACCACAAGGCTGCCCCACACATGTCTGTACTGTTGAAAGTGAATTAGATTATGAGGCACCCATCTGGGAGTCCCCCAGAGAAGTGGTCAGTGTGGGACAGCACACACATATTAGTAACTAGAGAGAAAATATTCTGTGTTCAATTTGAGTAGTTTTTTATTTCAAACATTAAAGGGAAGACATTTCCTAACAACCCACGGTCCTTGTCTGAGGGTCTGGAATCTCTATTCAGTAGTGACAGGGGACGGATTGTCCTTGTTCCTGGGTGTTGCTGGCAATGAGATTGTGCACCACTGACAGTCCTACTCAAAGTCTCAGGGTTGCCTGGCATCCTCCCTGCACAGCTTCATCAATTTTTACTTTTATTTTATTTGTTTATTTTTTGAGTCAGAGTCCCTGTCAGCCTGGGTAAAGTCCCCTGGAGTCATCATAGCTCACAGCACTTTCAAACTCTTGGGCTCAGTAGCTGTGACTAGGGATCCCCACCACAACATCTGGATAGTTTTTATAGTTTTAGTAGAAGTCATGTGTCACTATTGCTCAGGCTTGTCTGGAACTCCTGAGCTCAAGGGATCCTTCTGCCTCAACCTTCCAGAGTACTAGGCTTACAGGCGTGAGGCACCATGCCCAGCCCAGGAGGTCCTCTGTGAATCTCTTGTTGTCTCTGTCCACACCCTGCCTTTCCTTACATCTCTTCTTGTGGTGTAAACTGCTGTGATATGGTCTCCATTTGCCCTGCAGCCCTCTCTCCTGAAATCTGGAATTTGTCCAGTTGTGTCCTTATCTCTCTGTGGTGCCAACTAACAGGCATCTCTACCTTTATGTGTACAAAGGGGACTTTCTCTGCTGTGAGAAACATCATCTCCTGCAGTCCTCACATCTCAGAGCAGGATAACCCTGTGCTCACTGGGGTTCATGGAACTTGTTGTCATTTATTTAACATGGTAACTTCCACGTGAGTTGTCCTTATGCTGGTTTTGAACCTGGGACCTAGAGAACCATGTATCACTCACATGTCTATTGAGCTATCTTGACATAAGGAAGCACCATGGCCCCAAAGCAAAATTTTCTCATACTGTGCACTCACTCTCTTGTAATGGTATATAAGACAATATGTCACTTTCTTTTTTCAAGGCAGAGTTTTGCTCATTCACCCTGGGTAGAGTGTCATGGCATCATTGCATCATCATGGCTCACAGAAAACTTACACTCATGGGCACAAGTTACCATTTTGCTTCAGCCTCCTGAGTTCTTGGGACTCTAGATACCTGCCACTATGCCCGGCTAGTTTTTCTATTTTTTTGTTTGTTTGTTTGTTTGTTTGTTTGTTTGTTTGTTTGCAGAGACAGAGTCTTACTCTATCACCCTCGGTAGAGTGCCGTGGTGTCACACAGCTCACAGCAACCTCCAACTCCTGGGCTTAGGCAATTCTCTTGCCTCAGCCTCCCAAGTAGCTGGGACTACAGGCACCTGCCACAACTCCTGGCTATTTTTCTGTTTTTGCAATTTGCCGAGGCTGGGTTTGAAACCCCCACTTTCGGTATATGGGACCGGTGCCCTACTCCATGAGCCACAGGCGCCGCCCTAGTTTTTCTATTTTTAATAGAGATAGAGTCTCATTCTTTTTCTTTTTTTTTTGGAGTCTCATTCTTGCTCAGGCTGGTCTCAAACTCTTGAGCTCAAGCAACTGCCTCAGCCTCTCAGAGTTCTAGGATTGTAGGTGTGAACCACTATTCCTGGATAAGACTTCATATCCTAACACATTGTTGACTGGTAATTTTACCCAGAAGCAATCCCACGTCACTGGTTATTTTTCTGGTGACAAAGTCAAGAAACTTTGACAATATCCTGTGTTAAAACTGCAGTAATTGGCTTGACACCCATAGCAGATTGGTTATGGCGCCAGCCACATACACCAAGGGTGGTGGGTTTGAACCTGGCCCAGACCAGCTAAACGACAGTGACATCTGCAACAAGAAAATAGCTGGGCGCTGTAGCAGATTCCTGTAGTCCCAGCTACTTGGGAGGCTGAGGCAAGAGAATTGCTTAAGCCCAAGAGTTTGAGATTGCTGTGAGCTGTGATGTCTACAAAGGGCAACATAGTGAGATTCTGTCTCAGGAAAAAAGAAAAATTGCAGTAGCTAATGCAAGTGCAAACTGGACTTAACTTGTGTCAGTTAACAATCAGTTGACAATATGTTCTGTGCATTCTTTTTTTTTTTTTTTTTCTGAGACAGAGCCTCAAGCTATCACCCTGGATAGAGCGCTGTGACATCACAGCTCACAGCAACCTCCAATTCCTGGGCTCAAGCGAGTCTCTTGCCTCCGCCTCCCAAGTAGCTGGGACTACAGGCGCCCGCCACAATGCCCGGCCATTTTTTGGTTGCAGCCGTCATTGTTGTTTGGCAGGCCCGGGCTGGATTCGAACCCGCCAGCTCAGTTGTATGTGGCTGGCGCCTTAGCCTATTGAGCCACAGGTGCCGAGCCTGTGCATTCTTGTATTAAAGCAAAAAAGTATATATTTACTTAAAAAAGATGGGCAATTAGGTTTTGAAACTTTGCTGAGACAGGAGAAATAAGTGTGCATCCTGGGGCCCTCCCTGCTCTGCTCCCCCCAGCACCTCTCTGTCCACTTCTTGTATGTCCTCCTCACTGCCTGTGCTCCAGCCACACCGGCCTCTCTCTTTTCCCCAAGTTGCTCCTGCCTCGGGGTGTATACTGGATGTCCATCTTTCTAGAAGTCTCCTCCCCTGAGCTGCAGGTTACATGCATCCTTCCTTGTGTCTTTATGCTGATATCACCTTCTCACAGAGGACTTCTGTCCCCTATTCAGTTTGTTAGCCACCTTTTCATCTGCACCACACAAAATATTGCTCCATCTGACTTTTTATTTTAGGGTCCCTTGGCTTCCCTGTCCTGATAGTAGTGACAACAAGTCTCCAAGGAAAGAGCAGAGTGAGAAGGAGGGAGGGGTCCTGGACTTGCCCCTCTGAGTGGAGGTCAAGACTGGTCTTACATTAGAGTGTTGAGGCTTTTCTCAAACACTTCTCTTGTGTCCCCTTGCCATTTACATAGTCTGGTTGGGAACCACCTTCAGTAATTGTAGTAGACCATATATAGCTTTAAGGAAAGGAGAAGCAAGAGTTAAGCTCAGAACATTATGTAATCATAAGAAACATGTAACATCTCGGTAATATAACACCTTGGTGGTCAAGGTGTGGGGATGGATTCGGCTCTTTTTAATATGAGAGCTCGCAGACGAGAACATCAGTGATTGGCAGTCTACATCTCCAATTAGCCACAAGGTCACCTCTATAAGAGGCTGCAGGAGAAGTCAGTCTCAAGCTTGAGCTTGGGTACTCTTTCACAGACTGCTCACTTTGACTCTGTTACTTCTGCCTGCAGGGCATCTGCCCGACCTCCTTCCAAGAAGACTGTGAAGATCTATTCTCCTACTAAGACTGCTTCTCCCTAAAGACTCTCTCTCTCCCTCTCCCTCCCTTCTGCTAAGGCGAATAGCCCTAAGGCACCTGAGAGTAATTGTTCCAGAGTAAGATTACAGCATTGCCAGGGCCAGAGACCTGGCCAGTCCTGGCCAATAAGTGGCACCCCAGATGGGACCCAACAAGTAATGGTTCCAGTAACCAGGTGTGTCCAGTCCGTGTCCAGCATTAAAGACAAAGGGTCTCTGTCTTCCACGGCTAAGGGCTGGGCTGAGCCTGTGATCTGCCTAGGGTTTGGGGCTGTGTCCTGGAGGGGAGCTCAGTGCAGCCCAGCTCCCCCCTGCCACAGCGTGAGTGAGTGAGGTCTGATGAAGGTTTCAGAGAATCACTAGTTCATCATCCTGTAGGTGTGTATTTTCTCTGCATCCCCCTGGTGTTATGGACAGGAGAGAACCATCCTCGTACATTGGAAGTTGTTCGTTTCCATGGGATCCTGTCATACAAAGGCAGTGTATTGATTCTCCTTTAAATATCATGTTTTTTTATAATCAGGATTGACTTTTAAACATTTGTGTTGGATGAGGAAGAAACCCAGATCAGGGGGAAGAGGAAAGAAGAGGAATCAGTAATGGCCGTTGCTCAGGTACCGTGATACTCTCAGTGGATTCTTCTGTGTCTTTCTCCTTTCTCAGAACTGGGCTTTGGACTTGCTGATCATCTCTGACTCTGAGCCATTGTGAGTGACATGTTTGCTCGCACTCCCCCACGCCTTCCTTCAGTTCTTCTCATCTCTACTTTAATTCTAACTCTCTGAGACCCAGTGACATGACCTAGTGAAGAGGCTCCATTGGGCACAGTCCTGGGAAGGGCTTCATCCCGGCCCTAGGGTAAAAAGGGGAGTGTCCCTGTGGCAGCAGTGCTGTTGGGCAGGAGGGACTGTTCAGGGGCCACATCTGGGTGCACTGCCAGCTTTCTGTAGTCAAGGAGGTAGTTAAGGGGGAACATGGTACATTCTGGAATGGGCATCCTCAGGATCATCTTTTATGACTGATTTTCCACTATGATTTTTAGCTAAAGGACTGAATCACTGTGATATTCATGCCCAATGATTTATGATCGGGAATAGTAGGGACAGATAGACATCAGTGATACAGAGTGTTTTATTCCATCATCTGTTTTAAAACATGGAGTCAAAATAAATGTCTGGGTCTCAATGTTTCTACCCCACAGAGGCTGTGCTGTTCCTGTAGGAACTTTTCCTTTTTCCTGTCATAGACAGGAGTGTAGTGGCCCATTCACACTCACTGCACCTTCCAATTCCTGTGCTCACGTCATCCTCCCATCCCAGCCTCCCACATGGCTGAGAGTGCAGGAGCACATCCCTGCACCTGGCTGCTTTTTCCTGTGTATACAGAGGGGGTTTCCCAATGTTGTCCAAGGTGGAGTTGAACTTCTGGTTTCAAATAATCCTCCCACATCAACCCCTCAGCATGCTTGGGTTTACTGACATGAGGTGCATGCATGGCTAGAGAAAATTCTTCAGTGATTATTTCATTGTATATTCTATCATGCAGCTTTTAAGCCATATGTTTACAGATTATATATGTGGTGATATTTTGGTGGCATCTACCATGCCATTTTTTTTTTCTTGCTTTTATAAATTATGTTTCTGGCCAGGCGCAGTGGCTCACACCTGTAATCCTAGCACTCTGGGAGGCCAAGGCGGGTGGATTACTCAAGCTCATGAATTCAAGACAAGCCTGAGCAAACGCCTGAGCCCATCTCTACTAAAAATGCAAAAACTGAGGGAAGAGGATCACTTGAGCCCAAGAGTTGGAAGTTGCTGTGAGCTGTGATGCTACAGCACTCTAGTCAGGGCAACAGGTTGAGACTCTGTCTAAAAGCAATAAAATAAAATTAAAAAATAAAAACTATGTCTGCATTCCATCAACTGACATACTGCGTAAGCCTCAGTAGTATCCAATGATCCCCTGTTTAAGATCACGTGTTGGCAGATCATATATGTGATAGTATATTCATATCATTTAGCAAGCTGCCTGTTTTTTTGTTCTTTTCAAAATTATTTTACTGTTCCTTCAACTTACATAGCACATAAGGTTCATAGGCACAGATCCCCTGTGTTCATGGAGTGTACCCTCCGTGGATCAGGGTGTTGTATCTTATTCTGTATCCAGCATTGAAAATTAAGGCACGGTATTGTACATTTGTGAGTGCTGAGATCAGCCTGAGATCCATGGGGGGAGTGGAGGCTGTGCTCTGCCTGGGTTTTCATCTGTGCCTGAGGGGAGTTCAGTCCAGCCCAGCTCTTTCTGCTAAAGTGTGGGAGGAGGACTTCACTGGAAGGGGAGCAAGTTCTGAAGAAGGGGTGAGAAACTCTTCCTATGGGATCCTTGAAACCCCCCGGCTCAGTGGGCAGCAGAGGGCTTTTTTTGCAAAGAGACATTTCCTGTTATTTCAGTGTATCTGTGTATACACGTGTGAGTGATGTGTGTGAATGTGCGCATGGGTCATCAAAGGCACATCATCATTTTACATATATTTTCTGGTTTTTGACCATTAAGATTTTCTCTTGAATGTTTTCCATGAAATTTCAGTTATTTTACATATTTGTGGTTTCTTTTTTAAGGAGGTATGACTTTTTTTTTTTTTTTTTTGAGACAGAGCCTCAAGCTGTCACCCTGGATAGAGTGCAGTGGCATCACAGCTCACAGCAACCTCCAATTCCTGGGCTCAAGCGAGTCTCTTGTCTCTGCCTCCAAAGTAGCTGGGACTACAGGCGCCCGCCACAAACCTGGCCATGTTTTGGTTGCAGCCGTCATTGTTTGGCGGGCCTGGGCTGGATTCGAACCCCGCCAGCTCAGGTGTAGGTGGCTGGCGCCTTAGCCTGTTGAGCCACAGGTGCCGAGCCCTTTTTTTTGAGACACAGTCTCACTGTTGCCCTCAGTAGAGTGCCTTGATATCACAGCTCACAGCACCTTCAAACTCTTCTGCTTAAGCTATTCTCTTGCCTTAACCTTCCAAGTAGCTGGGGCTACAGGCGCCCACCTCAGCACCCAGCTATTTTTTTGTTCTAGTTCTCATTGTTGTGTGGCAGGCCTGGGCTGGATTCAAACCCGCCAGTCCCAGTCTATGTTGCCAGCACCCTAACCACTGAGCTATAGGAGCTGAGCCAAGGTGGTCAAATTTTATTGAAAGCTGTTACAGAAGACAAAATTCAAGTACAATTCATTGTATGTGGTTTTCTTTTTCTTTTTTCCTTATCTTTTTTTCTTTTTCTTTTTCTTTTCTTTTTTTGAGACTGAGTCTTACTTTTTTGCCTTGGTAGAGTGCCCTGACATCACAGATCAACATATAACTCTTGAGCTCAACCCTTTCTCTTCCCTCAGCCTCCAGAGTAGCTGGGACTATAGGCATCCACCATAATGCCTGGCTAATTTTAGAGATGGGTTCTCCCTCTAGCTCAGACTGGTCCAAAATGTGAGCTCAGGTCATTCACCTGTCTCAGCCTCCAAAACTGCTGGAATTACAGGAGTGAGCCACCACCCTGTATACCCAAGATTCTAAGACTAGAATTCCAAGTATTCTCTTGTATTCTGTCCTTGCTTCAGACTTGGAGAAATACTGATCAAAGCTTGTTAAAAATAAGCTGGTTGAAAAACTGGGTGATTTTCTTTTTTTTTTTTTTTTTTATTGTTGGGGATTCATTGAGGGTACAAGAAACCGTGTTACACTGGTTGCATTTGTTAGGAAAAGACCCTCTTACAATCGTGTTTAAACTGGGTGATTTTCTCTACTAAATTTAAAGGCAGCCAGTGCATGTGGCTCAGTGTGTAGGGTGCCGCCCCATATAACTAGGGTGGCAGGTTCGAACCCAACCCTGGCCAAACTACAACAAAAAAATAGCCAGGCCTTGTGGCGGGCACCTATAGTCTCAGCTACTCAGGAGGCTAAGGCAAGAGAATCACCTAAGCCCAAGAGCTGGAGTTTGCTGTGAGCTGTGATGCCACAGCACTCTACCAAGGGCAACAAAATGAGACTTTTTCCTCTAAAAAATAAATAAATTCACAGAAGTTTTTCAGGGTTCTCATGCACTGGTTTCTGCCAGTTCTCCATAGTCACCTCTGCCCCATCATAGTCTTGCTGATATTCCTCTCATACCTGGCCCCCAAATGGCCCCCAACCCTACTGCCTGCCTTCCTTAAGTCTGCACCCCAATCTGTGGGGATGATCTTGTCATGCAGACCAGTTCCATTCGGGTACCATGTGGAATTTTCTGCAAGTGCTCTTGAATAGTATTCCACAATGCAGAGTCCAGGTACTGTTCTTTTCATTTTATTCAGAACCATAATAATTTAATTTATGTCACTGCTTTGCCTGAAGAGTTCATAAAATTGTTTTTCAGTTATGTACAAAGAAGTTTTTCCAAAAACATTCAGTTTTCTTTGCATTAATTTTTTGTACGTATGTATGTGAGACATATACTTATTCTTTTGCCCTATAAGTCGGGTACCTATAGGTAGAGTGGCATGATGTCATAGCTCACACCAGCCTCAAACCCCTAGGCTCAAGTTCTCCTCTTGCATCAGCCTCCTGAGTGGCTAGGACTACAGGTGCCTGCCACCATGCCCAGCTAGTCATTGTATTTTTAGCAGAGATGACTCTCCCTCTTGCTCAGGCTGGTCTCAAACCCGTGAGCTCAAGGTATCCTGCCTTGGCCTCCCAGAGTGGTAGGATTACATACATGAGGTACCACGCCCTGCCCTGAGACAGTTTTTCTTGTGTAGGTTTTCATAGCCTCTCTTTTCACCCTGGAAGTGCTGGTCCTGATACTGGCTCAGCTCCATGTAGGAATTTTTGCCCTCCACCCTCATGAGGCCACTCAACACAGTGCAGGGAGGTAGACAGGAACTGGGTAACCCCCACCTCTATCATGTTAATGAATTCACATCAATAACACTGCTCACATATAAACAGCATAGGTGTGTGTATGCACATAGCATGACCTTTCATGCAGTTGCATGTTCTCACCCTTAAACTTGTTTCAGTTTTTCTAAATGAGGTCATTCTCTGTCAGTTTACCTCTGAGGCAGGTCTGCTTCTTAAGGGTTTGAACCATTAGGTCCCATACTAATACTCAGTCCTCTAGAGTCTGGGTTTGCTCTGCTCTTTTTAGCCCACTGACCCCAGGGAAGTTTTTTCTTATAGGTGTGAGACACAGTTGTCTCCTCAGTAAGATGGGACAAGATCTTTTTCTCATGACTGTTGTTAGTATAGCATAGTATTAAGTATTCAGAGTCATGCTTACCACATGGGAACTGTTCAGTAGCTTCTGACACAGCCGTTTCTGTCATTGTACCACTTTTTAGATTCTGATCTCTCTAAGAGCCACTGTAGACACAGTGATCCTCAAGACAACACTCATTTTCTAGTTTGGGCAACACTGAGTTTTCTAGTTTGGTGTGTCAGACAGATCTAATACCTCTACAAAGATCAGACATTAGCCCATGTTAGTGTCATACTTGTTTCTCTTGTAATGTCCACAATAGCGAGATCCACACTAATTTAGAGAATGTCATAAACTGCTCAAGGAAAAGTAGAGTCCACATAGCAAGCTGAAAAGTATATTAATGTGGATCTTTCAAAATACATATTTCAATCGTATCAATTGCTCTTCTGGTTTTCTGTGAAGAGGTATTTTTTCATTGCTCTTCTGGTTTTCTGTGAAGAGGGTATTTCTTTCCATCCCTCTTTGGTAAACATGTTTCTCATTTCAGGGACAATTGACATTCAGGGATGTGGCCATAGAGTTCTCTCAGGAGGAGTGGCAGTGCCTGGACCCTGCTCAGAGGGCTTTGTACAGGGCCGTGATGTTGGAGAACTACAGGAACCTGGTCTCCCTGGGTGAGCATATTGTTGGTGTAAATCATAGACTTTTTGGAAAAATGTCTAGTTCCTTATTTTCTACCCAGGACCTTTCATTCAGTATTTCCTGACAGAGAGCTTGATCTTTGCATAGTACAGTTTCATACATATTCAGAAGGCAGCCTTATGTGGATAAATTTGTGGAATATTTTTCTTGATACATGTGCAATGTCCTCTGTCTTACCTAAGCATAGGGCTTGGATTTTGGCAAAGCTGCAGCACTTCTTGATTCCTTGTTTTGACAAGCAGGACTCTTGCTTCCCAATCTGACTGTTGTCTCAATGTTGGAGGAAGGGAAAGAGCCCTGGACTGTGGAGACTGAAGTGAAAACACCAAGAAATTCAAACTGGGAGGAAGCTGGAAGAGGTGTGCACTCAGTTACGAGCTCAGGTGGGCACAGTTAAAGCCACACTCTTAAACAGTGTGTGGGAAAGGCTGCCATTTGGGGGTTCTGTGGATGAGCAAAAGGTTAAATCCTGTGAGCTCTAAGAAGAAATCCTTGTCTCTACTTACCGCTCTGTTCTTTGGATATGGAACACTCAATTTTTTCCACCCTGCAGGACACAGAGAAGGTCATTTCCAAGGATCTCTTTCTCCTGTGGTGTGTTCTTCTGTATTTGATTCTGTCTGATGCTCACTTCTCTGTCCATAGCAGTCAGAGCTGAGGCCACTATAGATCTGAGCCATTGGCCTCTGTAGGTGCCAACCCATTTTCTGTACTGGGAGACCTAATTAGGATATGGGAAAATAATGACTGTTCTTTCTTTGCATCTGGGCCAGGGTACAACACAGAGCTGTCTCTAGCCCTCTCTACCTTTTCAGGTCAATTGGAGATAAGAACAAGCCAAAGTGTTTATCACCTTCTCACCTGCCACTCAACACAGAATGTCTCTCTCTGGTCAGCAAAACGTGTTGGGTTTCTCCCCACAAACACCCAATGTTTGGGTGGCCATCAAAGCATTTCCTGTTCTTCATTTGTGACCCTGTCTCCTTGGAGTTAAGTTCAGATCCCACAAGCTGACAACTGAGTCTCCAAGCATCCCCCCCTTGTCATATTCCCCTCACAATTAGTAGGTTATGATCTCTCCTTGTGACTAACCAGCGGTTAAGTTGGAGGTTCCTTGAAGCCCTGCTCAGGTGTGATTATTCGTGAGGTTGGCTCACTGCTCTCAGTGACACCCTTTGTGTGTCTGTTTTGTTATGAGGGATATTTGAGAGGACACAGATGAATAACCAGATGAAGAGGCTCACAGGGCAGGGCTCACTGAAGCGTCACTGGGTGCCCTGCCCTCCACACATATCCATGTGTTCAGCACTTGGAATTTCTCCTAACGCCACCGTGTATACCTTTTTATGGAAGAGTCATCATTGATGTTAACTCACCTCCAATTCTCTCCCTCTTTCCTTAAGGATGTTGGTTGGAGCCAAAAATTTCAGGCTTGTAATCAGAACTTGATCGTTCTGGTGACCAGTCCTTATGCGGAACACCATAGAAGTGAACTCATTAGAACATGTCACATGCCTGTCCCCTGGACATTTCAAACTGTTGGGAGTGTATGTGAGGAACCAGGGAGGAGATAAACGTATGTGTTTCTTCTTATTTCACAAGATCCCCAAGGCACTCTTCACTTTTGCTTTATCCAAAGTTTGTTGCTGTTTATAACAGTGGACAAGGTCGGCTCCTCTGAGATTTTTTCTTAGTGAAAAGAAAAGTGAGGGGACAGGAGCTTCCTGTGTTGGATCCCCAGGTCCACGTGGTGAGCATAGCTCACTAGAATGATGGGTGTGGTTCCTAGTGTCGTTTCCTTCAGGCACTGCTACTACCATCTTGTCCATTTTTACATATTATACATGATCCTGGTTTTTATATATTTCATCGTCTATTTTACTATTGTTTATGTTTTTCTTTGTCTTTATTCCCTTTGTGGATCATCCTCTCTGGAATATGTTGAGATGCTGTAGTACTGTGTGTCTACTGATTTATATATTTTAGAAGATGTCACTGTTTAGTATAGAGGTTGTAGTCAGCAGCAATTTCCTTAAAACCTCTGCAAAGTGGGTGGCATCCATAGCTCAGTGGGTAGGACGCCGGCCACATACACCAAGGATGGCGGTGAGGTGGGTTTGAACCCCGCCCAGCCCCCCTACAATATCAAGGACAACTGCAAAAACAACAAAAAGCCAGGCATTGTGGCAGGTGCCTGTAGTCCCAGCTACTTGGGAGGCTGAGGCAAGAGAATTGCTTAAGCCCAAGAGTTTGAGGTTGCAGTGAGCTGTGACACCACAGCACTCTACCGAGGGAGACATAGTGAGATTCTGTCTCAAAACAAACAAACGAAAAACCTCTGCAAAGTGGAAATGGTTTAGGTTGGTAATTTAAATATTTGTTTTTGTTCCTACTACAAACTATTTAAGAGTGTTTTTGGCATTTACTTTAGTTTATGAGTTGAGGTTTCTTGTTGTTGTTGTAGTTGCAATTTGGCCAGGGACCAGTTTGAACTTGAGGCTGGCGCCCTACTCACTGAGCCACCCTTGAGGTTTCTTTTTTTAGACAGATTCTCACTTTGTCATCCCTGGTACTATACAGTGGTGTCATTCTATCTCACTGCAATGTTTACCTCCAAGACACAAGCTATCCTCTTGTCTCCACCTGTAGAGTAGCAGGGACTACAGGAGCCTCCCAGAATACCAGGCTAATTTTTTATTTTTAGTAATCATGGATATTGCTTTTGCTGAGGCTGGTCTTGAACTCATAAGCTCAAGGGTTCCTTTGCTTGGGCCTCCTATAATGATCAAATTGCAAGACTGAGCCACCATGCCTGCCCAAATATTGCTGGTCTCTTTTTAATCCAGGTTTGATATATCCACTTACAATCCTTTCTTGAATTCCTTTGAACATATACCCAGATATGTTATCATTGACTTTTAACATAATTCGAGTTTGAATCATCTGAGGAGATGTCGTGTTGGTTTTTATAGTGTTTCTACCATTTTCCATTCCCAACAACAGGGCTCAAGGCTTTCATTTCTCACATTTTCACCAAGACTTCTTATGTTTGGGTGAATTTTCTTGTATTGTTGAAGATAAACATCCTGGTGGGGATGTTTACCTTATTTTCTGTGTATTGATGGTTATCTAGGAAGTCATTGTTCCTTACAGTAACATAAATCTTTTCACCTATCATTATTTTTTGCTCTTGTATTTACGTTAGAAATCTGTTTTAACTTTTTTTTTTTTTTTGAGACAGTCTCAGAGTCTCACTTTGTCACCCTCCATAGAGTGCTGCAGCATCATAACTCACAAGAACCTCCAAGTCATGGGCTCAAGTGATTATTTTGCTTCCACCTCCCAAGAAGCTAGGACTAGAGGCGCCTGCCACAGCACCCAGCTATTTTTAAAAAAGGGGTCTTGCTCTTGCTTAGGCAGGTCTCAAACGTCAGAGCTCAGGCAATCCACCCACCTCGTCCTCCTAGAGTGCTAGGATTATAGACTAAGCTACTGAGTCTGGCCCCCATTAACTAAAGTTTTGATGTCATATACAGTAAGGGTCCACCTTCCTTTTTCTTGTGGATATTTCATTTCCTCGGCACTGATGGTTGAAGGGATTGTCCTTTCCCCTTTGCATGTTGGTATCACCCTGACTGACCATCATTAGACGATGCAGTTGAGGGTTTCTGACTGGTTCTCTGTGTCATTGCTTCCTACATCTGTCTCCATGGCAGTACTGCACTCCTTGGATTAGATGGCTATGTGATAATTTTTGTAATCGATGTAAGTTGAGATCCCCTGTTTCATTTCTTTGAAGTTTCCTTTGCTATTGAGGTGACAGTATACCCTCTTTTTAGTTTAAGGGTACATTTATTTCTGTAGGAAGTTTCATTGGGATTTTGCTAGGGATTTTACTCAATCTATAGGTCACTTTGGTTGTTATTGGTATCTAACTTGATTTTAATGTTGTTCTAAAGAATAAACATGAGACTTTTTCTAATTCCAGATTAATATGAGGGTGTAAATGATTAGGTTACATTGTTTGCATTTGTTAGGTAAACTCCAACTTGTAATTGAGCCAGGAGGTATGCCATAAATCCTTATAGTGTGCCCAAAGTTTACCAGCTTTTATATATATATATATGTATATATATATATACACCTTTTTTTTTTTTTTTGCGATTTTTGGCCATGGCTGGGTTTGAACCCACCACCTCCAGCATATGGGGCCAGTGCCCTACTCCTTTGAGCCACAGGCACTGCTCAAAGGTTACCAGCTTATAAAATCCCTTCTCTCTTCCCCACTTCTCCCCTCCTTGAATTTAATTGTGTTTTTCTGTCATGTGTGCATTCAGGGGTTCATCTACTGGTTCATAGTAGTATTGAGTACATAGGACGCTTGATTTTTCATTCTTGTGATCATTTACTTAGGCCAAATGTTCTCCAAATTCACCTAGGTAAATACAAAGGACGGAAAGTCTCCATCCTTCCTTATGGCTGAAAAGCATTCCATGTTCTACTTATCCCATAGGTAATTTATCCATTCGTGAGATGATGGACACTTGGGTTGTTTCCACATCTTGCTGATTATGAAATGAGCTGTGATTAAATATTCTAGTACAGAGGTCCTCATGGTCAAATGATTTCTTTTCTTCTGGGTAGATGTCTAGTAATGGGATTCTGTGATGAAAGGGAAGGTCCACTTTGAGTTCTTTGAGGGCTCTCCATATGTCTTTTCCAAAAGGTTGTATGAGATTCTAATCCCACCAACATTGTATAAGTGTTCCCTTGCCTCCATATCCACACTAGGATCTGCAGCTTTGGGACTTTGTGATGTGGGCTATTCCTATGGGGTTAGGTGGTACATCAAGGTGGTTTTTTTTTTTTTTTTGAGACAGAGCCTCAAGCTATCACCCTGGATAGACTGCCGTGGCATCACAGCTCACAGCAACCTCCAATTCCTGGGCT